>CAEFZX010000548.1:0-27083 GCA_903066825.1 Alfaro cultratus | reverse complement strand
CGCCCGATCTTAATTACTTATACAGTTGGCAATATTAGTTGACACCACACTAGACAGTATATATATAGAAATATATATATATATACATATATATATATATATATATATTTTTATTTTTTTTTTTTTTATCAAGAATAAGTAAAATTATATAAATTTTATTAGATTGGTTTAAAAAGTATAATCCATCATTATTGACAAAAGTATATATTTAATCCTGTAACCTGCAGAAGTTTTGCATAGTTGCATGTTTTTCTTTTTTATAATTCTGGCATTCAAGTTTTTTGTTTTTACATTTAAGTTGGCTTACTTTAACAACTTTTCATAGAATAAAGTGAGCTTAACAGCTGTTAAGTTTGATAAGTTTTATCCAACTATCGGGTGTCTCTGTTTAAATCAAACCTGGTTGGATGTATGCTTTTTAAGAGGATAAGCTACAATAATGTTTCCCATTGTAATTGGCTGAACAAACAGAAACGCAGTTTAAGCTGGAACTAATATTTTCAGCAATAAAAAAAATGATTAAACAAACATTAAATGGATGAATCTGGGAATGTAAGCTCTTGTTAAATGTAATTTAGATCAGTTATGGCAAAGACTTCAAACCTTGTAAGAAACCTTCGATACAAAGGTTGTTTATCTTAGAAGTGTTGACTAAAAACAATCTGATGCAAAAGCTGATGGCGTCCCTGCAAGAAGTGAATCCCAGAGTGAGAGGGATCAGACTCTCATCTCAAAGTGGGCTGCATAATCTGACTGAGAACATCACCAGAGACATCATCAAGGTAAGCCCATCCAACTTTTTTCATTTATTAAGAATTACTGATAGGTACAACAACTCCATTTTTCCAGCCAAAGGCTTAATATGTCAAGACAAAGTAAAAAAAATCTCACATCATATGGCCAATAAATAATGAGATAAAAAAAGGGTCTCCAACAACTGAAAATTTGCCACAAAAAGAAAACACAAATATAAAATCATTGCATCAAATCCTAAGAAGAGACTCTGAAAACAAAAAGAATTAATGTATTGCAATGGTCTAGTTAAAGTCCAGACTTAACCTGAATAAAGCATTGTGGTTGAAACTGAAGAGTCCTGAGCAGAAAGTCATGCCTGCTCAAACTGAGGCACATTGTTAAGAAGAATGGAACAAATGAACAAGTGAAACTCTGAATATGAAAATCCCTCTAAATTGAAAATCCCTCTAAATGCACTTAAGCCTATAATGGACTGTTGGAACTTTAAGGAGATGTATTTTAAAACTGATTCAATGACTTATATCATTTTCTCATATAGGGGGCGCCACAATCCTTCCAGGAGCTGATTGACGTCAGTTCAGGTGATCCCCAGAGAGCAGGAATGAAACCCATCTCCTTTGTTCGCCAGGTGAGTTTTTTCATATTCCTTAAATTGATTCAGACAAAAATCCCTTTTTAATTTACTCCTAATGTGAACGATCCCAAAAGTATATATCTTGTCAGTGGTTCATCAACATCAATGGATTTATCAAATACTCAGGTGCTCCAATGGTAAATATTATTTGGCCACCACAAGCCCTGATCTTAGTCCCATAGAAATTAGGCACAGCTGAAAAACTGTGTTTGAGTAAGACAAGCTGACTCAGTCTCATCAGTTTGACAAGAGGACTGGACCAAAACTCCAGCAAAAAGATCACGAGAAGCTTCTGGAAGGTCACCAGAGTCATGCAGTGTAGTAGGAAAAAAGGAGATGATTTACTCTTGACTTTGATGGAAGAAACACAGTGTTACGGCTCTGGGCCTTAAGGGCTGGGTTGCAGTTGTCTTGTTGTCTGTGTTTGTGCTCCTCCCCTTTACAGGTGCTGCTAATTTGTTAATTTGGAGCACAGGGCATTTAAACCTGGCCGTCTCCACCTTCTGGGTCGCCTTCGGCGTCCACTCTGCTCTTGACGCTTGTGGTTCTCTGCTGCCAGGCCTCAGCTCCCCTCCTTTGTGCACATTTGAGTTTGTCTTTGTTTTTGCACTTCAACACTTCCATATGCACTCATACAACATCCAAGCATTTGCATTACACCACTGATACTGACATCCACAATCCATTGTTGTTTTTGTTAATAAAATTATTCCTTTTTATGCACTTTAACCCCTGCATGGTCTCCCGTTTTTATGACTTTGAGCCAGTCGTAACAATTGGATGCTCGTCCGGGATAAGTAACAATTGGGGGCTCGTTCTGCGAGTTATGTTTGGTGTTTTGTCCGGTAAGTTCGACTTTTTGTCTTACCGTTTTGACGGAATTACGCTGTTTGAGTGCTTGTTGTTGTTCGGCTCTGGGACGCTGTTTTCCATGCGTTTAATTGGTGACGGGGAAACCCGTGACGTAATTGTCCTTATTTGGACATGTGCGGTCTTGGGGGATGTGCAGGTGGGTTTGATAATGTGTGGTGCATTTTTGTCATTGGAGCGGGATGCTTTTTCATGGATTTGAGTTTAGTTAAAAATGTAAGTGTTCTAATGTGCATTAATAAAACGTTTTTGAGCAGGTGTCCCCTTGCAGGTTTTAGCGGTGTTTCCCAACAGGGGCTTCACCGCGGGTTTTTCTTAGTGTGGAGGTACGGCGGGTAGAGCTTCCCTATCCCCTTTCCCTTCATCGGCTCGGGAGCATTCCATGGTTTCGAGGGGGTGACAGCCTGCTGGTTGCCTTTTATCGTGCCACTGGTTTAAATGCATAACAACCCATCGCTACGCCTCCCGAAGACTAGGGTTGAGTTTGTAAGTTTCTTTGTTAGGTAGTTAGCGGGGACACACTGCCGGTGGTCGCTTTCGTAGTTTTTATTGTGCATTAAATTGTCACTTGTCTAGTCTTTTTAACCATGGATCAAGTTGAGGTTTTTTAGAGAATATCTTGGAGATGTGTGTTAGGAGCAGTTATGATTTTGCCTTGCGTATCACATAGGAATGTGATCAGCACTTTTAGAAATTTGTACATTTGTTTGAGGTTGGTGTGTTTAAGCCTCGTCTAAGCTCGTCTTAGATATCGAGTGTCGGTCATTTGTCTAGTGGGCAGCAAACAGACTTGGTTGAGCATTGTTGGTTATGTGATGAGGAGAATCCTGAAAATTTGGTTAAGTTGATGTGACCTTTCTGTGATGTGGAGATGACGGCTCATTTTCGATATGACACTCTTTCGGTATTGCTGGGTGTGAGACGGCAATAACTTTGAGTATGGTGTTAGACCATGCTAAGAGTGATCATGTTGTGGGTAACTATCTCCATATTAGTGTTCGTCATCTGTGTATTTACCTGATTTGTGTAGCAACGTTTGTGGCGGTGGACCACTTGTTGCTGTGACCTTTTGTGTTGGGTAAGACCAGTTCAGATCTGGTTGGATTGCTGGTTATTGCTTTGGCGAGTGGTAGCTGGGTGAATCCATTTTGATTTGGCTGTGAACCTGTGGTAGGTCACTTGTGGGTCAGGTTTGTGTTTGTCAGTGGTTTTCTCCTCTTGAGGTACCTTGAGGGTGTTGGAATAGTAAGAACATGTCCTGTTTTAGCTGCTGTACCATTCTCTACCAGTTTTCCTAAGCAGTGACCGGATATGAAGGCTGACGTGACGGAGGTCATCCTGAAACAAATTTGTGGTAATGTACTACCAGCGCAAACATTTTTAAATTTATATTTGTTATTAAAGATAACCCTTTCGGTGCCCACCCCTGCTATAGGCGGTTCTAGACACAGGCTAACAGAAGTGGCTCTTTGGCTCACTTGTACAAGTTTGTGCTGGTGACATGTTCACATCCACCTCAAAAATATGTAGTTGCGCACACCTGATGTTGCTCACAGTGGTCCTCAGTGTACTCAGGGAGCTTGTGTGTATGCCCAGACACATGAAAAATTAGAGGGAACATTAGTTCACTGTATACTAGAAATTTCCTTAATCCAGTAATCTGTCATATTTCACATTAGAACAGGATTTACCAGAAAGTCTACATTCTCATCTTTTCAGGAAGTCTTAATTTTTGTGTCCTGCTATCAGCAGCTTCCATCCTCTTATATCAGCAATGAAAAATTNGTTGGAGAAATACCGATTCTCTTGGCGTTTAAAATAACACAGAACAGCGTCAGAAGACCTCGTTTGTTTATTTATTTATTTTACAATTTTGTAAACAGCTGCCGATTAAACTGAATGTTACAACCTTTTTTTTTTTTTCTCCGAAGAGTTTTTGCGGCGCTAGTGGCTCGTATTTTTTTGACAGTAGGCAGACAGGAAGGGGGGAGGACATGCGGCCAGGGTCGCCGGGACCGGGAGTCGAACCCGCGACGTCCGCGTCGAGCACTAGGGCCTCCAGGGGGAACAGATTTTCACAGGCGAACCGAAGCTCAGTGAAGCTGACACCAGCAGGTCAGCGCATGCCATGGTTTGGATGAAGTGTCCGGTGCTGTGGTGGTGCAGCAGCAGCGCACAGTGGAAGACGAACAACACCAGCAGGTTCCCAGCGATGATGAGCACAGCGAGGAAGAGGATGATGGCCACCTCCAGCAGGCAGTTCGGAACCGAATTTCGCACAAGACCGGCCCGCCATCTGAATTTAGTGCTTCATCCGGGTCACGTGTCTGAAGACCAGCGATTACCAAAAAACAATTTGGGCAGAAAACACCTACCATGTGCTACACAGCTGGTAGCTGCCTCTGCCCATTCCTTCATTTAAGAGATAAATAAGTAACAAAATCTTCTGGAAGGTATCCAGGAGTAGTGCTGCCATGGAACAGATGAATCTGGATCTTCTGGACAAACTCCTGGATAATCGTTCGATTCTACGGTTGGTGGTGTATCTGTGAAAGCGAAAGACAAGGGCTAAGAATCAGACAAGTCATCTTGCAATCCATTCATTGTGAGTTTAACTACACCCTCCTCTGCCACATGTTAATCGCTACGTTTCCATTACAAACGTGTGCAAGTCTTTGTTAATATTTTCCTGATGTCAAAAAACATACCGTAATTTTGCAATTGGAAGAAATAAAATATTAAGTCAGTATCAGCCATCAGAGGGGACAGTAGAGTCTTATTCAGGGAGTAGTGGTGCCCAAAGTCAGTCCTCAAGGGCTGGCATCCTGCTGTTTTAGTTCTCTCCCTGATTTAACGCACCTGGATCCAATGATGGCTCATTAGATGGCTTAAGAAGAACATTGACATGCTGAAAAGGTTGTTACTACAACTAGGGAGAGAACTAAAACATGCAGGATGCCGGCCCTTGAGGACTGACTTTGGGCACCTCTGCCTGAGGGGCATGAGGAAAATTTTTCTTTTGCGTTCCCTCGCAATTTAGTTTAGCGAGTATTTAGTTTAGAGAAGAAGTTGTTTCTTCAGACATTTGTTGGTGTTTTAAGTTCGGTTGCTGCTCTTGGCGGTTGGTGGTTACCATGGTAACCAGTAACTGACAGCTCCTCCCCCTTTTTTCTGTTGCCGTCGGTAACTGTGGTATGCATTAGAGTCAGCTCTGTGTTATGTTTTTAAATGTTATCATTATTAATGTTGCCCATTTTAGCTATGTTTAATTGTACAAATGTTAACTGCTGCTAACATTGGGAGCTATTGCTTTGTAGTTTGTTCAGGGTCATTTATTGTATTTTATTTAATGTACCAGAACAGAAGCTGCTTGACTGTTAACCACCAACTTGATTTTCTCTTTTCTTAGAATAAAATTAACTTGAATGTGTCTGTCATGAAGGCAATCTATTAGACCCTTCTATGTTCATAAGATATGAACATAGAAGAGTTATACAATAACAAATGTCAATTTAAAATTTCAAATATATGCACATTTAAAGGGCTTCAGTGAAAACATGTTTATTTATTCTTAACTCTTTGCTGCAAAAACTGATTGAAAACCGATTTATTCACTGCATGTTTATGACTGTCAGGTTGAGATAGAGATGTACATGAAAATGACTCTTTATTAAACATTCAGACTACAAAAGAGATACAATCAAAACTGTCAGATGACTTTATTATCCCATGAAAATAACTCAGAAATAAATAGTCCAAATAGTTTGGATGTAGTTTTTCTTTCTTTCCTTCTAACATAAAGTTTGTTTACATCTTAGAGGGGATAGAAAGCCCATGTTTGGCCTGTTTTGCTTTCGCATTTTGCACAGAGGTTTGTGGTGCATTTCTAACCTAAAGAAAAAGATATAAAACTTCAAATATCTCACAAACAAAATATTAACGTACATGGAAAAACCTTATATAAAAGTATGATAGCCGCCTTCAGAAAACCTTTGAGTATTCAATTATTCCACATGAACTAATCAGTACATTATTGCGAGGGAACTCAAATGTTTTCCAAGGGAATGCGAAAGAAAAACAATTTTCCCATGTCCCCAGTGGAGCTCTGCACTTTACAAATAAATTGGATGGGATTTTCTATTTTTCTCTTTTCTCTAATTAGATTAAGTTTGATATTAAGAACATAATGAAAGTTTGTGAGGCATCAATCTGTTTCACAGAAAACTTGTTCGAGATCCGAAACATGAGTTTGCACAAGCTGCATGTTCACATAAAATTTAACAACACTTAAAATAATTTTTATATTTTCCAACAAACTTAGAAGAACATATTAAACATCTGCTAAGTCGTCTTACTGCGTTCCAACTCAGCAGTAAAACATTTAAGATAAAGGATTCTTTGAACCAAAAACACTTAGTTTAGGGTTCTGGACACGTCAACACACAGAGGGAGAAACGGCAAATTGATTCAATGCATTTCATTTTTTATTGTGTCAATGCTGCCCCAGCCGCCATCGCAGAGGTCAAAGTGATTGTCATCCAATTTACTGACAACGACAGAGTTGATGTGGCTGCTGCACATTTTGTTGTGTTTCCTTATTTTCTATCGCAGCGATGATGCTGTTTAACCGCGACCCCTGACCTCTCTCTCTCTCTCTCTCGCACATTTTTCATACATGTTGAGATTTTTCAGATTTTTCTTACATTACAGTTAATGTATTTTACTTATTTATTGAACCAGTACAGATGGATTTTTTTTTATAAGAGCTTATTAATGTGTGTTCTGCTCATTTTAACACTCGACAAACATTTTTTTATTATAAAGCTTAAAAAGTGTCAAAAGTAAAAAAAATAAAAATTCTGAAATTTTTCTGGCTTCTTTTTTTCCTGATGTTTGCAGCACAATATGAATTTTTTTTCTCTTACCACCTAAAGTACCACCATGCTTTCCCAACTTTTAACTTTTCAACATAATCTGCAAACAATTTTGATGTTGAATAATGACGTATGCCCAAAATAAAGGCATACGTCCTTTTTTGCCAAAAGTAATTTACTATCATTATTATTTTGTCTAAATCATCCTTTGGCAAAAAAAAAAAAAGACTTAGGCCGTTACATTAGGAAGCTGACCAAATAAAATGCTGTCATAACTCATATCTCTAAGGAGTTGTTGTGGAAGTTGATGCTGGTGGCAGGAATAAATCTGCAGACCTCTGACTGAAGGTTGTTGCTGTTTGAAAGTCTCGTTTCTGTCATAAGGCACCAATAAATGATAATCCCATCATTTATTGGCCAGCACTGCTAATCCAACTCATTTGCTTTTGCCGCTTCTCTTTAAATCTGTGCCAGGGCAGAGAGACGCTGGTGTCGGGTTCAGGATGCTTGCCCATAATGATCAATGATAGAGATTGATCGATGGAACATTAAGACTCGTTTTCAACTCCTCTGCAGCTGGGGGTCATAGTCCAGGTATTATTTGAGCTCTTGAGCTAATCAGAAGATCCCGGTTTCAAAAAAAAGATACCTTGTTACCATGGTTACACTTCAAAACAACAGTCCTTCCAGCTGCACAGCATCTGAAACCAAAGGGGAAGCTCGTAGAGACACCAAAAGACAGCAGCTGCAGGAAAAAATGGTCTGCAAAGTATCGACTCAGGTGGTCGGAAAAAAAAATTACACACTTCATTTTCCTGATTTTTACTTGTATAAAATCACACAACCAATTTCTTCTCCCTGCTCTGCTTTGTGATGATCTGTCTATGATTGTAACATGAAAAATGTGAAGAAATTTAAAAGTATAAATATATTTGCAAGGGAGTGTTTTAGGAGTGATTTTTAAAAGTTAGAGGATCATAAACCTGCAGGCACAATTTATAAAGAAACATTTGTCACATTCTGATGGAAGAGGGGGCGGCAACAGCTTTGGGAAACATTTTTTTTATTATTTTATTTTAAATTAGTCACAGTCTATACAGAAAGAAAAATCTGTTTCCTTTTGAAAAGAGCATCAACTTAACAATGAGTACAAGTGAACCTGCTGAAAGCTGCCTTACAACTGCTGTGACTCAAGAAGTGCCAAAGGAAAAAGTGAGTCATCTGCATACATTAGTGTAAACTGTAGGGGTAGGTATTAAGATTCAAATTTAGATAGGAAAGTTTATATAATTTTAGTATTTCTGTATCTCTCCAATGCCTCCATGTGCTATAACCTTTTAATTGATTGATGCCTTCTTCTCCTCATGGTGAGCTCAATAAAGAGTTTTTTATTAAAGATTTTGTGGTTGGATGTATTGGGGAAACTGTTCCTCAATATTGTTTTCATCCTGTAAATACTTAAAACTTACCTGCCATACATTACATCGTTACCTTAGAGTTATTTTTTTTTTATCTGGCCTTATGTATTTACTTGGCTGTATTTTCTAAAATTATTGTCATTTTGTTATTTTGCTTTAAGAGATTTTAGTTATTTATAGACTCACTTTTAGTTTCTAATGTGATTGCTGGTTATTTTGTGCTTTTCACTATTTGAAAAATATATATATATATATATATATATTTTTACAATTTTATTCTTTGTGTGTTGTTCAGTTACAAAAATGAACCATCTGCAACAGGGCAGGTAATACTGACCGTCGCTTTGACAACTAATGGTTTAAAGCAGGGTTGGCCAAAGTGCGGCACGAGGGCCATTTGTGACCCTTGGACTGATTTTGTGCGGCCGCCTAATGCAGTTCAAGACAAATCCAAATTTGGTGGTTGGTGCAGATGGACAGACTTTTTTTTTGTAATCAGGGTAACATTGTTACTGACATAATTTTCTTACAATGGAATATGCTAAGCACAACACAAAGTTTTGCTCTTTTTATAGCCAAGCTTTTGTAATAATCAGAACCAAGTTTATCCAGAGACTTTCACTAAAAAGCAGACCCAAATCAGCTTATATTTAATTAAATTTATTAAACTTTGTTAAATATAGCAAACATTTTTCAAGCAAAGTGATCCAAATCCTGGTCTTATAATTAAAAATAAATGTGTTTAATTGAGCCCAAATGAAATTGAGAACTAAATTCCTTTTGTTGAATACAGCAAATGAGGAAAATCCTCTTAAAGTTTGGATCCACCATGAATAACATCCATTGCTTTATATGTTATTGGCCCACAAGTGCTTTTGACTGCATGATTTTGACAAAAAGTTTGGACGCCCCTGGTTTAAAGTAAATTTCTAAAGGAGTGTTGCAGTCTGACTGATTATAGGTTGTTCAGTGGTTGGAGCAGGACTCATAATGCAACCAGCATCAGGACTTCCAACCATATTAACCGCGAAAGACTCCACTGCTGAAGGAAAACCATGTTGATCTTCATAATAAAGTATAATGCTAAGTTTGAGTTGTGATTTTAGGAAGTAATTCCAGTCGTATGCTGCAGCAGGAAGCTAATTATGCTGATGTATGGAGTCCTGAGCCAGAAGGTCTTTAACGTGCTGGTGCAATAATAAAGCTTTATCATAAATTGCTTTAGGTAATAGGTGAAAGTAAGACAGACTATAATCCTTCAAACATTTGATTGTTTCAAATATGTAATGCTTTTGCAAACATGATTCAAAATATGAGTACAAAAATAAAAAAAAGTCTTGGTTGAGCGAGCAAGTTATAAAATAAACTGCACAGTGTGTGCTCATCAGAAGGTAATTTCAGCTCAGTTTATCTTCCAAACATGCCCTGACCTTGCAAAAAAAAGAGAACATATTCAATAATGGAGTGGTTTGTGGCTGCAAAGGCTAATGGATGCGTTTGTGACTTCAAAACTGAACAAGCAATGTCCCTTTTAATGATAAAATGTGCAGCGTTTCCACCAATTTGTGACATTAAAACCATCAGCCTACAATTTATAAGTCCTTGTCAGGCTGTCAAGGAAACACTGTTCATGTATGAAGCTCACTTGATCTCAGGAAATCTTTTGTGTGAATTGTATTTACATCATTATTTTACCCTGAACATTTTACAAGTTTATTCAAACTTACTGGCATTCTAAACAAGGCCGGTGTCTTTTAGGCTGGAACAATATTTTTGTAGATAAATCTATTCACTTAAAATCAAGTGAATAGATTTCCACAAAGAGTTTTACAAGTACATAATTCCTGCAGATGTTCACAACATTATCACCAGTCTGCAGTGACATTTTACACTTTTTCTTTTCTCTGAAGAGTTTTTGCGGCACTAGTGGCTTGTATTTTCTGTGACGGTGGGGGGGGAGGACATGCGGTGAGGGTCGCTGGGACCGGGAGTCGAGCCCGTGACGTCCGCGTCGAGGACTCCAGGCGTGGGGCGTGCTAAACCCCTGCGCCACCACAGCACGCCCCAAGATTATACACTTCAACACAAACAAACCACTACACTACAAAAACACAAAATCTTACCAGGTATTTTTCCTCTAGTTTCTAGTTCAAATACCTTTGCACACTTGAAACAAGACAGAACTAACTTACATGTAACATTTTTACCAAGCTATAGAGGCTTATTTTAAGTAAATAATTCCTTAATATTGGTGAAATAGTTGTTGTTCCATTGGCAGATTATTTCATTTTTAAAAGGACATTTTTCATGTAATAATTTATCTGGCAATGAAACAAGTATATTTTCACCAATATTAAGGAATTAAATACTTAAAGTAAGCCTCTATATCTTGAAAAGTTACTTTTAAGTTAGTTTGTGTTATTTCAAGTGTATTAAGATATTTGCACTAGAACCTAGAGCAAAATAACTTGGTAAGATTTTGTGTTTTTTTGCAGTGTACACTACCTCAGCTGCTCTCCCTAAAGGGCCTTCCTAATTTTTCATATTTGGACAGATTAACGTCAAAGAAGCACGTTCACGAGACAATGGGTTGTCTAATTTTGTGGTTCTCAACTTTTGATTAGAAACTTAGAAACTCTGCTGCCCCTGATATTCTCTGCCAACGCTGCATGGAAATGCATTCAAGAGCCAAAATGTTTTGGCATTTTCTTCAGAGCAGTCGGCCCTATTTTAGCCTTTCATAAAATAAAAATGTTATTTTTGTTGCCTAAGCTGTCATGTAGTAAATGTAGGGTAACAGAACCATTATGTTTCACAAGTACATGTTTGAGATTCAAAAATTAGCCATGAAGTATGGTTTAAAAAATCTCCGGAATGTAACGTCTCAAATGTCCAGGCACTGCCCATCACCTAGCAACCCAGACCAAGTCCAGCCCGTCACCTAGCAACCCAGGCCAAGTCCAGCCCGTCACCTAGCAACCCAGGCCAAGTCAGCCTGTCACCTAGCAACCCAGGCCAAGTCCAGCCCGTCACCTAGCAACCCAGGCGGAACTCAAGCATGTTTGGTTGGCTGGTTTTACTGCCAACCAAACACTGTATCAAGTTAAAGTCGAGTTTATTTGCGTACCACATTTCAGAAAAAAAGGCGATTCAAAGTGCTTTACATCATAAAAACACAAAAATACAAAATCATAGAAACAGTCAACAATTGAAGAATTTCATTTTATCATTGTTACACATCAGAACATTGAATAATGATTCATTTATAATGTTTCAAAAGCAACTAAGTGTGTTTTAGACTAGATTCAAAGGAACTCAGTGTTTTGGCCGTTTGTTTTCTGGAAGTTTGTTCCAGATTTGTGGTGCATAGAAGCTGAAAGCCGTTTCTCCATGTTTGGTTCTGGTTCAGGGGTGCACAGCATACCAGAACCAGAACACTTGAGAGGTCTGGAACAGCAGATCTTTAATGCATTGTGATGCTAAACCATTCAGTGATTTATAAATTAACAGCAGTATTTTAAAATCTATTCTCTGAGCAGTAGTGCTGTACAATGGCTGCTGAAAAAGACAAATGTTTTGTTGTTGACTTACTATTCAGAAACCAATTGCTGCATTCCTGTTGATTGTGCAGGAGGCTCTACTTCTGCTTTTCAAAGATATACGGTTGTATAATTGCGCATCTGTTTGAAGCCATTTTCTTGTGCAAGTGTAAACATTGAGTTGGGGCCAACAGATTATTTGGATTTAAAGTGACAAGAGGACCTAAAACATCCAGAAAGAATTCAGACAGAAATGACCAAATTAAAATTTTATCTGATTATAAGAATGACTTTATGTAAAAAATTGTAATGAGTATGTTTTGTATAGCCCATAGATCTATCCTAACCTGTTCAAGGAATCATAATAGGTCACTTGTAGCATTGATCAGCATCAGTTTTTAGGAGAAGAAAAATAATTATCATTCTGCACCAAAGAATCACATTATTTAGGGCTCTTGATGTTTGGGTTTCTCATCAGAGTAAATTTTGTTCACAATTAGGCTCTCATTGCTTTAAAAACTGTGAAGTGCTGTACTTGTGCTTCAGGCATTAAATCTATAGAATATTTAGATGTGGAAAATGCCTTCATGTAAATTTACCTCCGGTAAAAACCAGACTTTTTTCTGCGCTTTGCTTCATGCAGACGATTCTTGATGCCTGTTAACAGCAGTAAAAACAAGTTAAGTTACTCATATGTTGTAATAAAAGTGTCCAGACATGACTTCAATGCCACCTGACAGTTAATCTGGAGCAATTTGGCTCAAAGATTGAAATGTTTTTGCAGTTTGAGTCTAAAGAGCATCTTTGCCTTGGAATTAGTTGCTCCGGGATTCTGCATCTGCTCATTAGTCCCATTGTAGAGACTGATTGAAAACGCATTAGTCAGCTGTTTGTACACACTCGGAGGCAGACTGTGTGAGGGTTTCTTTTGTTTGCTCTATGAAAGACCCAGACACTTATCAATTTATCAAACCTCTGTGTCCTACATTAAATCTCTCTTGCCTCAAGCAAGTGATGATTTAGTTAATCTGATAAAGTTTGTCCATGTGCTAATCGGATTGTGAGACCCCAACCACCCGTTTGTGACCTTTGGCATTTTTTGAGGGATGGGTACAGAAACTTTATACTACAGATAATTAAATATCCACTTTGCTAAAACTAAATTTTAAAGAAGTTATTTCGCTTAAACGAGTCCAGTGTGGGTAAATAATGTTGATTACCATTCCAGTGTTATTTTTATATGAATTCTCACTTTGTTTTCATTGGTACTACTGGAAAAAATTTATAAAACAAACTTCTCTTTTGATGCAGCGGCATAATCTGACATAGAAAACTTTACAAAAACCTACCTCTATTTTGAGCACATTTATTGACACATTTATTTAATTAAAAAATATTAAGTTATCCAATTAAAACATTTTGGTAATTGGCATTGCTTGAACTCAATCAGTAATTAATTAATTAGTAGCCCCACATTTTATGGTTTATTTGGAAAAAAATCCATTTTAAAATGACAAAGTCGCTATTTACATTTAAGACTGAGAATTGTTTTCACTTCCTGAGAAGTATTTTATTTTATTTTTTGGAGATTCTCAGTTTCTGTCTGACAGTGATGCAGGTGAATATTATTATCCTTCAATATTCACCTGCTATAGTACTTGGCATTGTGATTCCATGGGGTTTAAAATATAAATCTGAAGGTCTTTGCCATCAGATTTATTCTGTATATTCGGTGAACTGTTTCTCCAGAGACAAAATGAAATTTTCAGGGCCATCATTGATCTAAATCCTATAGAAAACCTGTGATGTAAGCTGAGGAAAAGAGCGAGAACGAAAGTTTGACAAGTGTAGTTTGGCATTTAACACGTCCTGGGAGTTTTTGTTATTTTGTTTTTTTTTAAAGGGGTAGTGTCATGTTTTTTCCATATTGACATTTTATAGCTTAATCAAGTAACTATGCTACCTCCAGTGGTTATAAAAATGCTCTGTAGATGAAATATGACTTAAAAAAGATTTGACTTTGTAATGTAACACCTTGAAATTGGGCCTCTGTCTTTTTAACTGTTTATGACCTAATTTTCAAATCTGCTCCTGGATGTTTTTGTTTATTTTAATTGTTCGCAGTTCTTTCAATGTCCTGTGACTAAATATATATTTGCCCATTTGCCCATTTATCCATAACAACTGGGACTTTCAATATCAAGCAAATTATTTTCACAAGAGTGGCCCTCAGATTAATTTGACTCCCTGCTACTGCTGGGTGAAATTACCGTAATAACCCGATATCGGCTGGAAAGCGCAACGTCTCCCCTTTCAGAAACAGCTGGAATTTTTCAGATAGCGCAACGTGTGGAGGAATTACGGTACAGAAAATTTGGCTGGATTGTTGCCGCTACGTTTTGTCTGCAATGGTTAAAAACTCCAGCTTCAGGAAATTATCCCAACATGGCTCCTCTATTAACACTTTAACAAAGTTTTATCAGCGTTTCTCATATAACAAGATCAGCAGATGCAAAATCCCACCAGGTGTTTGCTAATTGCTGCTGGTTAGTCTGAAGGAGCCGAATAGGGGAGGCAGAAACTTGTAATGACTGAGGAAGAGTTTCGTCTTGATAGTGTAGCTATAGGTCCACCCCGGCGGTTTTTACAGCTGAATGGTTGCCATGGAGATTAAATATGCTCAGGTATGTTTTTGATGAGGGAATAACATAATGTAATTCTCAAATAAAAGTTGGTTTTAAATAATACTGCCCCTTTAAACGGGTTTCTAATTCTTCTGATGAGTCAGGAAATGTTGACTGAACTTTAACTGCTCCTCTCTGGGGCAGCAGGCGGTGCTTTTTAAAGGAGGGGGTATTTCTGGAATCGTAAACAGGTTTCCAAAAAGGAGAAGAAAAAGCACAATGGCTCTTTTAACGCTTCTGAGGTGAATCTTCCGGTGAAAAATGGGAAGCATGGTGGCAATCTCTGAAATCCAGCAGGCAGCTGTGTGAGGAAGTTTGAGCCTTTCACTGAAGTGCATCCAGATGGTCGTCGCTCTCCCCCAGCAGGAATGCAGTGTTCTCACACATGCACCCAAATAATACAAAAAAACCTCATGGGTTTAAAACGCCTTCAAAAATGTATGTCACCCCATGAAAAAAAAAAGGTTTTCCTGATTTACTCTAAATTAGAGAAATCCTCATTTTCAGCCAGGCTGGGTTTAAAATATTAAAATAAGAGTTTGAGGCCACATCAGCCTGATCCAAGCTGCAGCCTGTGTGGCTGACACATTCAGCTTTACTGGTTCGTGGCTGTAAATATGAAGCCTGCTCCAAAACTGATAAACTCTGTCCACTGCTAGTGTTTACACAAGGTTTAAGCCTTGACATATGTTTTGGAAATGAACATCTGCTGAGGCTGGTGATAATCCTATAGGCAGCCCATTAAACACCAGAGGTTCACAGATAAGATATACAGTATCCCCGGATCCCCACTCTGCTGCTATCATCTTGACACTGAATTCCCATTACATGCATGAGGCTGAACTCTAAAGCTGTCTGTTGCTAATGCTACTTATCTGGTCTGAAACATTAAGCAAGATCTTCTCCGAGGTTAAATTCACACTGATGACAGCTTTAATCATTTCACTTAATCTTATAAATGTTTCTCTCATTTAGAAATCCGGCAGATGGATTTCTGGGGAGACAAAAGCAGATATTGTGGGTTGAGTTTCCTCTAAATCGTTGAGCCCATCTCTGGATTTCAGAGATGGATAATACGACCCGTGTTTTTATTTTATTCTGCGGTGTTTTATGCGCTCCTAAAGCTGCCACTAACTATGTGATAATGACTTCGCATATCATTGCACTGACCTTACAAGTTTTATAGGTCGACATAAAGACAGCAGCTGCTGGGAGGAGAAGGTATAAAGTTTGTCTGATTTAATATTTTTCTTTACTTACAAGGACAATTTCTCACAAAGCAAATAAACAGCAGTTTGTTTTTAAAGTTTGAGCATAAAACTACAATTTATAAATATACGACTGTGTCTCAATGAATTTTAATTTAATCAAAAATGTAATTTATTGGAATAATTCAACTTAAAGAGAGGAACTTGTATATTACACACATTCATTCACTTGGGTAATATTTTTAAGCATTAGTTTTTGGTTATTTTGATGACTATTGCTTACAGATGTTGAAGCTAATAATAAATACTGTATCAACAACAGTAACAATCATAGGGGAGACGGCTGACTTGATAATAGTTCAGCTAAGCAGCTGTTGACTTTTCAGAAACTGTATCCAAATGTTTTGACGGGAGGTTTAGTGGAAGGAAAAAGTGGGATGTAAAAGGTTCACTGGCATAAGTGAACCTTTTACTCTTGTTAATAAGACTGACTTTTCACAAAGTGCTGTATCCAAATGTAATATTAGAAAATTTAGTGGAAGAAAAAAGAGGTGTGTAATAGAATCACTAGCAAGAGCGATGATGCGCTTTACAATATTTGTAGTCATTCTCTGTTGCACAGGTGTCAAACTCAAGGCCCGGGGGCCAAATCTGGCCCGCCGTAGCTTTTTATGTGGCCCTCTAGACTCCAAATTACATCAATAAATCCCTCCAGTTTTTCACAAATCTGCAAAATTTACACAAAATCAACAAATTCCAATTTTTTTTTTCAGATTTTACTGCAAATTCTCTCAAAATTGGTCAAAACTTTGAGTTTAAGTGACTGCTGCCTCAACCTTACTTGATTTTATAGTCCATAATTAATACGAGTAATAAGAATTTACATCTAACATCATACATTAGTGCAAATATCGTACAAATTCCTTACCAACATTTCTAGAATGGCACCACAAAATCTGTAATTTTGATTGCAAAAAATACACTAAAACAATCACAAAATCCTGGAGGAACAGCTATTTATTGATATTTTAACAGTTTAATTGGTTTTATTGATATATTCTGGCCCTTTAAGAACATTCAGATTTTTGATTTGGCCCAAAATGAGTTTGACGCCCCTGATCTGCTGAGTCTCATTTAGCATGAATTACTGCATCCATGCAGCCTGGCATGGAAGTGATCGGCCTGTAGCACTGCCCAGATCGCTGCCAAATTTTATTTATAAGTACGTAAATAAATACTTGGAAAAAATAAATATTTATTTTGTTTTTTCTTTTAAACTGTTTAATAATAGAAATTGTTGATTTAAAAATAATTAATGATACAACTGCAGTTAGTTAGGATGCAAATTAGTACAATTAGGCATAACTGGGGATGACAAACCACTAGATGGCAGCAAAGCTCTTCCAGTGGCAGCGTTGGAATATGTAAAATTAGCATCAAGTGGATATGAGGCGGATATAATGTGCAGAAAAATGCCTTCTTCTCTGTATTTCTGCCTCTGATTACTTTTTGCCGTTTTATAATCCTGGATGAAAACCATCGATCTGTTGAACGTTTTTGTTTCCTTCCTGGTTTGTTTTTGACTTTTTCTCTTAGATTCCTTGAGGGTTTAGTTTGTGGCCCAATTGGCTAATTGAGCAAAGTCCAAACATGTTCTTTAAAGCAGGTTATGGTAATGCACTGACTCTAAACTTAGTAAAACATTTGGAAACTAATTTCCAAATGAAATGCAATAAATATTTTCCTCTCTCAAAGGGAAAGTAATATTTATAATCTATGTCCTTGTTATATCCACAATCATCCTTTAAGTATCACCCAAAATTTTGAATGAGGTTTTTATTCACAGTCTTCCTGAGGCTTGTGCAGCTTTTTTTAACCAGACTTTTTCCTTCCACTACACTTTCCATTAACAGGTTTAAACCAACAGAAAGCTTCTTCGGTGACCTGCTCTTCTTCTTGAGGTTGTGAATGATGCTTAGCTTAACAGATATCAATATTATTTTGATTGTGTAGGTCGTAAAAAGATATAATAAAATATTTGTGAGAATTAAATATATATATTTTATCTTGTAATCTAAATTTCTAATAAAGTAAGTCACAATCATCAAAATAATCAGTATGTGTAATGAGTTAACATAAAATATTAGTTTAAGTTTTTGAATTGAGTTAGAGATTAAATAAACTTTTTAATATTATTATAATTTATTGATTTGCACCTGTATATATTTCTCATTATGAGCCTGTGTATAAAAGCGCATATCTTCATTTTATTTCTCTTCAGTGAAATATCCTTTGCTCAGTAGCGTTAATAACAGCTTCGCGTTCAGTCAGAGATATTTTCATAATGTAAATGCAGCCTCCTCCTCCAGTGACAAGAGCATTGTAGGTGTGCTTCATGACTCTGACATTTCTGTGTGGACCTGGAGAAATGTTAAGACATGAAAGCATACATGAACAGGATTATTATCCGTGGGTGGAGAAGGAACGAGCTGACGGAGGAGAAGGTGACAACAAGCGTAGCTTTATGTGCAAACGATGGAGCCATGTTGGCTGTCCGGCATTGTCCATGACGTGATGCTTGACAGTCACAACAATGCTGCTTTACGCCACTTAAACAAGACATATCAATTTAATATGACTTGCATTTCAGCACAGACAGGGAAATATTTGCACACAACAAGCAATTATAGTCAGAATTTATTAGCAGATACCGAGAAAAGATGTGAATGGCTTTAAATAAACCTCGTTATATAAGATAAGTAGGAGCTGTGGCCGGTCTGGAGAATTGTAAAAGTAACATTCATTAATTAAGTACTCTACATTTTACATTGGTTTTATACTGGGACAAACAGAAATATTCTCTCCACTTAGTGGGAAATATTAAATCAAAGTACGTGATATCTTTAAATTCTTTTCAAAAGTCTTGTCTTTATATAAAACTAATGCTTACTGTTGGTAATGTATATAATACATGTGAAAAAATTGCGTTTTTATGTCATTTTGAGCTCCAAATGGCGCAATGTGTTCAACAAAGCTTGTGTACGAACAAGAGGTCTCACTTCGACATAAATCACATGGGAGGTTTCTGAGTCTAAAACAAGCTTGTTTTTCATTCAGTGAAAGTAGTTGAAGTAAGTAGAGTATCCAGGAATTTCACTTAAGAAAGAGTGTTAATACATCTACAAAGTAGGATGTAGAAAAACTTCTCCAAAAAGTACTTTTACCCCCCAAAAAGCTTTTCTCAATCAAAAGTGTTCGACCCAGCTCAGTCTATGAGCAGCTAACAAGGAAATGTGGCTGGAATTTATTGATTATATATTGGCCAAAATTAAAATAAATGCCAAAATGTGAAAAAATGTGGCTAAAATATCTTTAATCTTTATATGTACTATCAGCCATAATGATCAGTAAATTTATTTTTATAATTTACAATTCATAAGTGATTTTTGAAATGCATTTTGAGAAATTCTATAACTTACATATAATATGTGATTATGTTGTATAATATTCTGTGCAATTTGTTATTGATAATTTGTTATTTGGGCAGAATGTTCCACAGGAATTTCCTGTTGAATGAGATCCGTTGCTCTTTAAATGCAGTAGATGCTTTGATTTTCCTAAAGTGCAACTGCTATAAATAATCGTGATTTTAGTGTTAACCAAAATAACTGCAGTGATAATGTTTTAATGATTGATCAGCCCAACAATGTTGCATCATTTAATGTATTAATAGTTAATAGATATTGTTTTCTGTGTAGTTCACATGCTGCAAAGTTACATCGCAACTCAACACGCATTTATATCAAATATTTATTTTTCTATAACTAAGGGGATTTAGCATAATCTTTAGTATAAAGTAACATTTTTCTCCCTTTTCTGCCCATTATTAAAAAGTAGTTTAATTTCTTTAATGTTTTGGCTAAAATTGGCCCAAAATTAAATGAAACCCACAAAATGTGGTTTGTCTCAACAACATTTCTTCCCAGCAGGGCCGAGTTAGAAACGTTGCATAATCGCCTCTTAATTTGACATAGTGAACTTGTGAGGAAAACAGTTTATGTTTCACGCTGCCAGGCATATGTGAGAGCGATATTCTTTCTTTTAAATCTGTGTTTCGGTCTCTACTAACCCCCCCTGGGAAATACATGGCACTTTATACGCTGAGCGCCGCCTCGCTATAGTCACCAACTGGCTGCAGAGTTTGTCTCGCCGCTTTTTGCTGCTAAGCTGCTCCAGTTCTGTGTTTGAGCTCTGGGAGCTAAAATTAGTGGTGGAGAAAGAAACAAACCACGTAGTTCAACAATGAACTGCCTCACTATCAAAGCTGGGCGCTGAGAAGTGCTACATATTTACATTGTTCTGAAAATCTGCTTAATTTTAGGGTCGGATAGAGTTCTGAAATTAATGCTGGTTTTTATTTGCTGTCAACGATAGAGAGAAATCTGAATGGCTTTTTATTGATTGTTTTAATCATTTAGTTCAGTTCAGGTCAGTTCTGTGGTGTCCAAACCTTTTGCACTGAGGGCCAAAATCCCCAAGCTGAAAGTATTCAGGGGCCAAAACTATAATTTTTTTTCCTTCCCAATTAAAAACACAAAATAATATAGAATATTATTGTGAATTCTCTCTCTTTTACCTGCACAACAATAAATAAAACATGTAGTACGTTATGTCTGCCTTAATGTTTAGAGTTGTTTAACTTTTTGACTTGTTATTTTCCATTTTTAAGTCTATGAAATGTTTTTAGTTTATTCCCAGAGACGAAAGTAAGAATATTCCTTTACAAGCTTTGCAATGAATGGTGTGACAAAAATGTTTGTAGAATGACTAGTAACATAATAATAATAATAGTAGTAGTAATAGTAATAATAATAATAATAATAATAATAATAATAATAATAATAATAATAATCTTTGTGTTGTACTAACCATTTTTCATTGAAGATATAAACTTGCCATGGAAAATATTGTCCTAAAAAAATTACAAAAACTATTGGATGGCCATTGCATTGCAGTCTGAAGCCACACAAATTTAATGAAAGGGCCACAAATGGCCCCCGCGCCTCACTTTGGACACCCTGGTTAAGATGTAACTGTGTAGACTTTGCTGTCCAGACAGAAAGTTTTACTGACTTTGGGATTGTGTTCATAATTCAATAGTTGATGCTTCCTGAAGTGGATAATTCTGGGTTTTTGATTCCAGATCAAGAGTTGAACATGTGAGTGGATTGTAAAGAATAAAATAAAACAAAAAAAGAAGATAAATGAACTTATGTGTTCTGATTCTTCAGACTGACAGGTGGAAGAAAAGCTGAACCTCCATCTTAATTTAGTAGAAACAGAGAGGAGAATACAAATTAATGATTTACTATCTGAAACAAAATGTTGGAGTATCACTATTTCTTTATTTACAGTTGAAACCAGATATTTTCATACACTACAAAATTAAATTAAACTTTTTTTCTGTCTGACATTAAATCATTCTATAATTTTGTTTTTTCCAGTAAGCAGGAGAAACAGTATTTTCCTTTATTTAATGCCAGATTTTGACTCAGATTAATTTACTCAGTATTTGGTAGCATTGCCTTTTAAACTGTATGACACCATTAGACCTTAGGCAGATATTTGGTTCAGACATGTATTCATATTCCTATCACTGGTTGCAGAAACATGTCTGAAGAACTGCACTGTTGCACATGAATGTCTTTATGTTATGTACATTGAAAAGAAACGTGTGAAATAGGAAATTAGTAAGTGTAACAGCAAGCCTCAGTCGTTTATCTTTATATCTAGATTAGGGACGCGGTCAGTCAAACGGAAATAGGAAATGTGACAAGGCATGTAAGTTGGAGGAGGAAAATGATACTCTTTAATTTCAGTCACTAGAGCGACTCGGATTCACTGAATCATTACTTTTAACCACCTGCAGAAAAAAAACACATTGTCCCTTTTGGATCAGGGATGAAAATGAACTAGTTTATTAATTGTCTTCTTTGAAGAAAAGAAACATAAAGTCATTTAAAGAGTCCTCTTTTTCAAAACCTCCAACTTTAACAGTCATTTATCACATTTACAATGTCTAAACTGTATTTTAAACAATTTAATGTTATTTTAATTGATATCAAAAAATTTGGATATTTCAAAGTGACCCTAAACTTTTTAATAGTGTAAATCCAAAATCTGTTGCAAGACACACATCATCCAGTCCCATTGAGTTTGAGTTATTTTTCAAGAAGACGCAATATTTTTTTGTATAAACGAGACGATACGAGTGAATATTTGAATAATTAAAATCTCTGAGAGAAAACGTATGCATGTCCACTCTGTGTCTAAACTTAAAGCACCAATAAATGTCTGAAGAAACAACTTCTTCATTAAACAAAGTAAATTCAAAGAATAAAACTAATTTTGACAAGCTTCATATCTATAATATTGTTAAAATAAAACCCTGTTACATATGTAATACCGATAAAAATGATTTCTAAATTAAAGAGGAGGAAATCAAACAGCATTTTTAATAAATTAAAGAGCTCCATTTCTTCTAAAATCACCTGTCACATCCAACTTTCTGAGACGCGTCATCTTGGATTTATGTTAATGATTTCCTTCTTTCTGTTCTGTTTTTGAACAGAGTTGAGAGCCGAGTTGAAATGTTCTATATTCATAATACGAAGAAAAATATATGTATAAAAGTGGTGTATTCAGTATGTGTCGCATTGAGCCTGTGTGGGGAAATGGGAAAGAAGACAGAGCCACATAGATGTGCCAGCGCCACTTTCAATCTGTTGCCGGAGATGAGTATCAGTCTGGTCAGAAAGCCTTCCTGTGCGCCGGAGCGTCCTTGGAACTATTTAATCACAACATTGAACACTGAAGCAAATTGCTGCCTTCTGATTGGACAGCTCTTGACAGCCATGACCATATGGTGGGAAATGATATACCCACCTGCTATCTTCCCATGAGTGATGTCTCGAGTAAAAATGATTACTTCATTTAACCACGCATTATTCGGCTGGATGGGGGTTGGAGGAAAATAAAAATTTATTAGACTTTTGGGCAGTAAAGTGCAGCACATCAGCTGGGTCTTTGGGATGTTTGTGTGGCAAAAACTGGCTCTGTTTTGCTAAAACAAAGCAAGTAAGAATGTATGAAAGCATCTTTAACAAATATTTAAAGTGAACAAGATAATCTCAAAGTTTCTTGCTGATTTTTGTTTTGTCTAATGGGGAATGATCTGTTGTCTCCGAACAATAAAAACAATTTAACAAACAAGTAGATACATTTCTAAACTTCTACTGTAGAAACATAATAGGCATAAAATGAAATAAAAAAACATTATATTAACATGAATGGTTTACAAGACAATGTTTTTGTATTATGCATCCAAGTCTCCCTGATTACATTTTAAAATGGGGGAGCAAAGTTTGGAGTAGCAACATGGCCCCTGCTTGTCCAGGTGCCTAAAGTAGCATTTATTATATGCCACTAACACCGACTCTTACATTCATGTGCTAGAATGTTGTAAAATCAAATTTGTGCGAACCCATATGTAGGAAACATTATTTGAGTAGATCTTTAATAATAATAAAAAATGTGTTTTAAAATGGGAAACAAAGGAATCAGAACCATGAACCCTAATTCCAATTGTAATCTAAATCTTCCACCCTAACATAATTCTCAACCCTACTTGGATTTTCTATTGAATGACCTGGTTTTAAGCCACTTATAAAACCATTTTAGACTATAGCAGTTTCACAGTTTGAGAAAGACTGCACTAGATGGAACGACTTAATGTTATGAAACATACAACACAACCACTAGCATCATCTGTAATACACTTTAGCTAATTTCAGATTACATTGATGTACTAAAAATACATTTTCTTACTGTTTACTGATAAGCAGAAAGTTTTGCTTTGAAAGAAGATTGCAGACAGTTACTTTTTTAGTGTTTCTTCTTATTACATTTCTAAGTTTTTTCACACTGCATGGAGTATGTTACTGTATGTAAACATGCTACTAGCCTACATGCTATAATTTTTATTTTAGCTTGTTTCAGATTTTTAGCTAATTTTAGCTTTTACATATTTTTTGTCCACACTGCGTGACATATGTTACCGTATGTAAACATGCGCTACGCTAGAGGCTAGCTAAGTACTAGCTTTAGCTGAAATATTAAAGGTAGTATTTCAGCTAAAGCTAGCGAAATACTAGCTTTAGCTGAAATACTGGAGCTAGTATTCAGCTTTAGCATTTTAGCTCTTATTAGCTTGCAGACTGTTTTGACCTTAGAATTTATCTTTTTAAATATGTTCTACATACATTTCTAATACTCTTTGTGTGCGATTGTTGCATTGACTGAAAAATTTCACTCCTCTTCAACAGTTTTTTTATTTGGATTTTGCATCATTTTTCTTTATTGTAATGCTTCTGGCTATTTCTTGCATTTCTGCAAGTTTTCTGCAGTTGACTTCAAATTCTTCTGCAAGTTTCACTAAAAATATTCAGCTTACAGCATTCACATCACATTTTTGTAGGAAATGCATTTTTTTCTAATTATATCTAAATTTAAGATCTAAAATTTAAGTTAGAGCTCCCTTGTTAACACATCTCTATAACTGTGAATCAGAGAAGTCTTTAAATTAATAAATAAATCAATTTAAACAGATTATAGAATAGTGCTGTTACAGTTTGAGTATATGGTCAATTTCAAGATGGCAGCAGAAATGAATGAGAAAGTGTACATGGATACAGAAATTACATTTACATACTGTGTAGAGACTAGGCAGACTGGAGACGTGGCATTTGTTAAATGTCACCCTAAAGAGTAAACAGTCATAGTTTTGTCTCCCATGAGACCATTACCCATTAGTGCTGACTGACATACACTGCAATTAGAACAATTAATATATTTTAACTCAATAAAGACAGAAATAAATGTCAATAAATGATCTTTAGCAAAATTATTTTTGTATTAAATGATGGCAATACAGTATGTGATTTAATAATACCCATTATATTTACCACTTCTGAATCTGAAAATCATCCAAGTCTCTGCTTATTTGAGCCATTAAAGCAACAAATTTAATAACGCCTTCATTATGCTTTTGGAAACTGTGCGCTCTTAATGTTGAAAAAGAAAAGGGATTGTTATGAGACCCTGTTGTGCATGACAATATTAAGTTTCAAAATTGAGTTATTGTCTGGGCTAAGTGAATCCCAAGGAGTCTTATTACATTACCCCATGACGTGGGTTTATATGCAGCAGTAAACTGAATATTAAGAAGCTGATGTGATTATATCAATCTGCTATGGTAATAAGGGAAAAGTGATTCCAAGCTTGTGTTGAACATCCAGCGTATAGCCAATGCTCGACAAATTCTTCTGGTATAATCACACTCATGGCATAGATTAATCAAATTAAATATTCACTGCTGACTACATGAAATGTAGTTGTTACACCAGCCCACAGAATCGTCTTTGTCTGGCTTTCAAATACCGGACGTTATTATCGCTGTCCACCTTTCTTAGTGGAAGTGACAGCTCGGTGTATAAATTATAGGTTTTCTCCTCCGTCCCTCTATTGAAAGCTAAATTTTACAAACAAGCTTCTAATTCAGCGCTCAGATGCTCTGATAAGTGCAGGGCAGAGATGACATGTTTGCTGATGGAGAGGAAAAAACCCAGCATGCTTTGAGAGGAATTTTGCTCTGCCACTCCTGATTCATCTCACCAGTCTGCCGTAAATCAGTCCTAACCAGCTGCAGAGCTACGACAGACAGTTCTGGACATGATCATATATTTCCTTTTCTATGTTTACACTTGACATTTATGATAACAGCTGTATTGTCCCTTAACCACCTGCATCGCTGAAGATGGAGTTTTGCTAAAAACAGACATCATATAGTTATTGCTAAAAGGGTGAACAGATTTAAATTTATTTTACATTGCTATCATAGACAGCTCTGGAAAACATTAAAAGCCCACTGCACTGAACCCCATTGAAAACCTCCTGGTTATCCCACCAAATCTTTTTCTCTTTCTCTTCCTGAGTTAAAACATTAGTATTGTTGTTTCTGAATTAATTTTAATTTGTTTTCTTCACATTATTTGAGGTCTGAAAGCACTGCGTTTGTCTCCATTTCCCATTTTCTACAAATAAATACAAAATTTTTGCTTGGAATTTCAGAGACATGTTGTCAGAAGTCCTTAGAATAAAAGAGCGATGCTCATTTTACAGCTTAAGAAAATCAAAAACAGATTATTTACAATCTGGGAAAGCAGAGGTAATGAGGTTTAAGTAAAATGGAGGCACACCTACTGGTACATTTTACCTCAAACTCAACTATTCCTTATGTGACATAAAGGAAAAATCAAAATAAATCAGACAGGAAATCAGGAAGATAAACTTTCAGCTCTTAAAATCTGGTCATTTGTTCAAAGTTAAAAGCAAGTTTAGCACCTTGGAAATGAGTGACAGAAATAAAGTTTTGCTCAAGGAGTAAAAGATAATAAAAAATGAAGGTTATGTGGAAATACTGAAGAGTTTAAAATGTGATTCAATGCCAAGAAAATGCATGTAAAAAGTTTCAGGACATAATGAAACATGTATGCATTTCTGGTTTCTCAATTTTATTTATCTGTGTTTAAAAAATGACCAATAACACTGAAAAACAAGTAAATATGTTTCACCTGCTGGAAAGTGAATCCATTCACCATAAAAATAAAACACTTTTAAAACATCCCCACCATCTAAAGCTATCAACTCTTCTCCCTGACGAGCAGATTGCATTTACTGCCTGATTCCCTCCTTGAATTATCTGACAAAATAAAGAAATGAAACATATTTTTAAAATTCAGTCAGACACATCTTCATGACCCAATAATTGCAGAGAGATTTCTGTTGTAGCCTCTAGCTTGAAGAAAATGCTCCATGAGCACAACAGCATCTTAAAGGGGAGCGTGACCAAGTGGTTAATGCTGAGGTGCCCTTGAGCAAAGCAATTAACTACTGTATGAGCTCCAGACTCAGTAGGCGATTCACACAAGCTACACCATATGAATTTACTCAGATTATCAAATGTTTTGAAGATGATGCAAG
>CAEFZX010000545.1:0-44427 GCA_903066825.1 Alfaro cultratus | reverse complement strand
AAGAATAATAATAATTATTATTATTATTGTTGTTGTTATTATTATTATTATTATTATTATTATTATTATTATTATTATTATATTTTACCAGTCACACCTTGGCCTGATTAGTAGTTTACTAATAGTATCAAAGTATCAAAAATACTTAGAGGGAACCTGAACTCCAAGAGTCAAGTTATGACTATGAACATCTTTTAAGGCTATCCTTTAAAGATTATTTCAAAAATTCTCATTCATTCTCAAACTGCTTTTGGGAAATAGTCTATGCTCTATATCTAATCAACATGGCTCCTAATATCTGCAGACTGGGTAAAACTGTATAACCTGACTAAAAATAAATAAATAAAATTTAACCTAGGCACCTACTATTTCTTTTCTTGACCATGTTTATATCTAAAATAAGTAAGGCAAGTTATTTTTGCTGGTATGTTACCACCTCTTTTCTTTTATATTCATAGTGCTTGTCTGAAAACATACTGTTCAATACATCTTCTTTAAGATGTGTTGAACATAATGTGCTATTATACTGTGCTATTACACAGTATAATAGCACATTATAATATTATATTGTGCTATATAAATAACATTACCTTACCTAATGAATTTATCCAAAATGAATGAAATTCTGCATTGTTGTCATTCCCAACAATTTGCCCCTCTGAGATAAATGCATCTTCATCAGTGCAGATAGATTGTCTGCAAAGCATAGCATGAGATTATGTGTTATTTTTGGATTTATTGGTACAATATGTGTAATGTGGGGTACTTCATACATTTTGTGACAGATATATCCAATTGCGTCATATATGGCTCCTGCAAGTGCCAATGCATATCCATACAACTTTGTCCTCTGACTTAGTATATGGATTGAATTGGATGGTCTACAGAAATGCATTTATAAAAGAGAATCTAAAGGTTTTACTTACTTGGAGCCATGCAATTATGTATACCACTAACTGTTAGGAAGATATAGTGTGACAGGAAAATACAAATTATCTGTACTATTCAAATAACTTAAATGAGTTAGAAAAACTCTGAGTTAGACTGAGCTACTCTAAGCTGACGAGTAGCTGGTTATGTAATTTTGGTGAAGAATTGTTCAGTCTTTGTTGGCCTTTATTGTACAGTAAATGGACAGGAAAAATGGAGAAGACAGAAGGGGAAGATATGCAGTCAATGGCCTGAGAACTGGTCATTGAGGATCACAGCGCATTGATGACTGCAGCTTTTACACGTGGTGCATACACACTACCGACTGAGCCAGCCAGCATCCCCTAACTAGTTAATAATTAACACTTGAGAAGTTTTGTCTGGTGTCTCAGACTTTATGTTCACAATATATAAGAAGGTTGACAAAAGAGAAAGCTAGAAAAGCGAGTGAAAACTAGGACATCCATAGAACCATATGGGTGGGAGGAAAGCACGGAAATGGGACTGAGGATAAGGGATAAGACAGCCACTAACTCAGAGTGAAAAGAGGAAGAAGAGGGTGTAAATTTTGATATAATAAAAGAAAGACAATACGAACTTTAAAAAACAACACAACTGAAAGATTGACTGGATATTGTCTAGGTATGGAAATTAAGATTTTATTTAACTTTTTTTTTATTATTATTGAAAACTTGATACTCCTAAAGAGAATTCTGATTCTTCTCTTGCGCTAGAATCAACGCAAGAGTGATTGTAGCCAATGACACCATTATAATGGTGTGTGAAAGTGGACAGAGGTATTTTAAATGCCAATATTTCCTTTATTATAAAAGTTCAGAAGAACATCTTCACTTACTTAGATGCACCACTTGATTTAATAATACTTTTCTCAAGTTTCACTTCTCATACTTGTCACATAGAGCCATGGGGCACCGGCATCATCATCAAAGCTGACATCAAAGTAAAACCGTATGGTTTTTGCTCAGATGCAAATAGCTTTTTATGTAAATAAAGTCACACAGGCTTGCTCAGAGTAACTTGACAGAGAGGGAGATCAAAGGAAATTGGCATTTCTTGGCACTAATGTGCGTACATGTGCTCACATTATTTCAGAAAATGTGGAGGGTAACCATGGAAGGTAACTGAGATGAGCAGAGCAAGAAATGGAGAGATGGTATTGGATGACAGGATGCAAGAATAGAGAGAGAGAGTTAGGGTGGCAGAGAGAGAGTGAAAGACAGCAGAAGGCAGAGAGAACAAACAGTGTCAGGTTAATGTTAATAGGGCCAAAGATCTTGTCCTATTAAATATAGATGACTCTGTTATGGGACATGAAATATACATGAAACACTGCGTTGACATCTATATCTTCTGTGTTAAGAGCCATGTCTGAGTAGACCAACAGGAGGAAGAGTGCTTCAGTTGAAAAAAAGAAGGTATTGTGGAAAGAAACAAAGGAAGGAGGTGCAGGAACACAAAGAAAGACGGTGGGGAAAAAAGATATCTAAACAAGACAAGGAACATGACAGCATTTGATCTGAGGCCAGTTGGGGCATCTTTTTTTTCCCTCTTTTCTTCATCCACAGTTTTCTTTCCTGAGATGGGGATCAATATTTTATTGTTGTTTCTTGTTGTGCTGCTGATCGGTTGCGCTTGAGTCTTAATCTGAGGTCTTCACTCCTCGCGGTCACGACAAGTCTCTTGAGACTTATCAACAGAGCAGGGCTGCTAACCCCCGATGTCCCAGCTGAAGCTCCTATTAGGCTCACATAAATCCCTTAACCCTAGGGGTCATGGTACCTACAAGTTTTCTGACAAACTACTGTTGACTTCAGTAGCAAGATAGTTGACACGAGGATAAAAGTATAATAGCGATTTTCAGTAATTCTTTTATTTCTGGTAAGGCTCTCTGTATTGAATAGAATGTGAACTCTTTACCTCACTTCAAACAGAGAGGGGGAAAAGCCCAGTGCTATTAATAGACTTCAAAATTCCTTTAAAACTCCAGTTTTTCCACATTCTCTTTCTGTGCTGCAATAAATCTGATGCTAAGTAAGGCTTACAGCAGGACAGCAAAGCCAAACAATGATTGAATACAGATATATTTCTTGTAACAATATTTTTCCTTCACCATTTTTAGATTAGTTAAAAACGTTTGTCAAGAAAGGAATTTTTATTTTCTCAGTTTCTCAAAGTATTGGTAAAAGGACAACAGTTGCTTATTGAGAAATCTAGATGTTTTGCTTATGACTTCATCTGTTCATTAGCCTGCAGCCAGCATGCACAGAGTGGCATTACTGGCTCTATACTGGTTTTTAAAGTTCTGGGTCAATTTGGCCTTTCACCAACTTATACCTTTCTTTCGTACACACCTAATCTTTTCATTTCAGTCTACCTCCACAATGTACCCACTAACAAATATTTATTTATTTCTTCATCCATGTATTTGTTGTTTTCCACCTATCCAGGATAGTCTTGGAGAGACAATTCTACAATGGAAACCCATAAATTCCTTTGCTAGCAAGATTACCCTGCTCCTTCTAGGAGACTATGAGGTGTACCCAGGCTACAAATAATATATAGTCTTTCCAGTGTATTCTGGGTTTGCTCCTAAGTCTCTTCACAGTGTAATGTACTTGAACAACCTCCAAAGGAAAGCATCCATGAAGCATTTTCATTAGATGCCAGAAGCACAACAATTGACTCCTTTCAAAGAGGAGAAGCAACAGCTCTACTCCGGCCACCTGGCAGAGGATGCTCAGTTTAGTTACTTGAACCTAGAATCTCTTTCTTCCAGTAACAATTCATATTTTTGGAGCGTATGTGAAGGTCATAACAGATCATCAGTCATCATAAATCATCAATCAGAAATATGCTGTAATTTGTATGTATGTTATTTCCCAACGACTTCATATTACACCCCTTATTTGCTTTGGAGACTTAAACCCTGTAATCTTAAGAAATGTGAGCACTGTGAAGCATTCCCCTAGTGAGGACGGGTTTATACAAGGTAAATGTTAAACATCACATACAAGATAATCAAAATTATAAAGGGACAAAATTGCCATCGCTCATTTCTCATTACTTCTGCCATTGTTTAAACTTTTTTTGTTACTTTTTGGTTTTCAGTTGCAAGAAACCAGTACGAGCGGAGAGGCAGTGATGTCACCATGCAGTGCGGCTCCCTGGAAAGTGACGCATCAGTGTCATGGAAGGTGAACGGGACAGACATCGAGGCCCAGCACCAACTGAATGGACCCAAACTGATTCTGACCCAGGTTGACCTTGACCACAATGGACTCTACAGCTGCTTTCAGAACCCACATGGAGAAAGACGTGATACCATCTTCCTCCACATTGGTAGTAAGTAACTGAGTATTATTCTCCAAAATGAGATTTGACATTTCTACAGTTCTTCTACAAGCAAAAATAATTAAGGTAATACATTTAGTCTTTATTTGTGTTTTTATTTAAGAACCATATGTATTACAAGTGACATTTTGTTTTAACATTTTTGTTGTTTGCTCCATAACACTCTTTAGCTAAGTGATAATCTTTATAATATGTTTTAACATTTGAATACTCTTTCATATTTGTTATGTTAGTATTAAACATGAATTGTCATGGCATTCCTTAGTGTTGTGCCTAACACTAGATGACAAGTTCTAATGATTAGTTGTTAAAATGACATTTGGTCTTTTTGCCGTTGTGACTGGCCATTTTAATAGTCATACAAAATATGTTTAAGTGTCAATTTAACAGCATTTCTGAATGGCCTGTGTGATGGCAGCAGCCTCCTTTGAGATCCATTATTTTGATGGGGATGGTTTTATACGCTCAGTCTGTGCATAGTAATACTGTTGAGGTGGGATTGACTTGTAAATGATAGGACCCCATTGAGGATGGTTGGATTGAAAATCTCTTTATCATATATGGAAGCTTCCTTGTGGAAAAAAAATAATAATAAGGAACTCAGAAATGAAACCCTGAAAACATGTCTGCTGCATTGCGTGAATAGCATATTTTAATTCTTGCCTTGGTTGAATCCCATTGTGTACATTACATAATGGAAACTGAATACTGTCATTATGTTAAGCATATGGATTACAGTTTATGTAATCCATGTGTAATCCTATCAGTTTGGAAGATCTGGCAGGATCTTCCAAACTGATAGGATTACATATAATACAATAAAAAATAGGACAATAACAGACTGACAAGAACATTGTCTAGAAGTAGTCCAAATTTAATATGGCATAAACAACATACAATCATGGATCAATGATGCGTGATCATTGATTCGTGATCAATAGTTCAGCCAGGTGGTAATGAACTTTTATTTGGCACCCTTTGGTCTCCTTAGTGCATCGTTTCCATGTCCTAGGTACATTAGCTTTGATACAGGATAGAGCCACCCCTTCGCCACAGTGTCTGATGACTACTTCCAGCAAGGAAATACACCATGTCACATAGTTCATAACATCTGAAACGGTTTCTTGAACATGTAAATAAAATAATGTACGTAAGGGGCCCCCTTAGTCACTACAACTGAATCTAAAAGAACATTTTTAAGATTTAAAAAACAGGACTTCTGTGTCTTTGATCCGGAAAAAAAACTGCACCAACTGCATAATGCAATGATTTCAATGTGGACCATTTTTGAAGCCAAAAGGAGGTTCAACAGGAATTGGCAAGGTGTACCTAATAAAGGTATGAGTGAGTGTACTACATCTTGTAAATAAACCAATAGTTAAGTGATTTTTTTTGCTATATACTGTGATAGAGAACCTTCTATCTTATTAGCTATTTGTCACCAAATAACAGGATTAGCAATAAAAACATAAAAACATACCATTTAAAGTATTTCTGGCTGAATAGATTCCACATTTAAAAATAATAAAACAAAAATGCAGACCATAATTAATCCTATGAGTTGAAAAGCAAAAGCTAGTGTTGATTACAAATTGCACATTTTCTAACTTCCTTTACTGGTTAGCTGTGCTACTGTTGCTGACTTTAAAATAAGAACACTAAGTGAAAAGACATTTATAGCCATGTTATTTTTATTTATGTTATCTTGAACAGTTCTACAAATCACATTTGACAGTATCTGAAGGTGAAGACTGAATTTTTATTTTTTATTTTTGAAAAGCCAGTTTAGTTATGATATTTTACTAGTCACTGCAAAGGGGCTTTGGAAATGAATGACTTCCACCTAAACCTATTTGTGCTAAAGTAATTAAAGTACAAAGAGAGTAAATTAAGCTAAAGCAAAACAAGTGTGAAATTATTTTTGAAAAACGGGGTCAGTTAATCTCGCTTCAGTTCATTAGTAAATCCTGCTTGTGTGATTGCATCTGCTTGTCAACAGTCCAAGCACCACCTGACCCCCCATCAAAATTGCACTGCTGTATTGCTGTTAAATGTAACATTTCCATGCAAATGTTTGATGAATGAGACTATATGGGAGCATGACAGTTTGGTTAATCATATTGGCAATGATGAATTACCAAATGCTAAAACAATACTGAATTAATGAGACTTTTATGTTATGGTAGATTGTGTCAGCAGGGTGAATGATGCAATACATAAACAGTCCAGAAAATTTGTGGAAGGAGATGGAGAAAAGGACTGAAATGCAGATGCCTCTGTGCAGCCCAGTGCATGAGAGCGTTTCCCTTCACCGGGCGTTGTGTTTCTGCATCATAATGACACTTTGGTGGTCTTAAACTATGCATGCAAGAGAAAAACAGACTTTCATTGTGTAACCATTCATCAGGGGTCAATTATGACTCTGTGAGAACAATACCTTTGTGGTCTAGCCTGGCATTGAGTTTAATTGCCTTGTTAAGAGTTGCTGATTTTATGACATGTTCAAGACACACACTGGAGCAACATTAATCCTGTTACTGTATACAGGAGAAACTCTTATCAATCTGTTTGTTCTTTATCTGTTCTCCAAATTCATCTCTGTAGGGAGTCAGCATTTCCATTACATTGACTGTCACCTCCAGAGGTTGAATGTGACATGCAGTCATGGCAGTTCTTGTGATTACCATCATGATGATAGTTTGATTTTATGCGATGTTTATAACTCACACCAGGGGCTTGTTATGTTTCTGAAAGATAGCAGTGTGATTTGGAGAATACCACAAAGCCATCTGTCTAGGTTTTTTTTTAATTCATTTTTTGGTTTATCTCTTCAATGTTTTTTTTTCTTCTTCATTCCTTTGAAATTTTTAGATTTTTTTTTTGTCAGACAAAGGATCGATACCGCAAGAGTACAGGCTGTCTGCCTTCACTTTTTATGTTCTCTGACTTCAGTTTGTTGCCACATTTGTTAGTTTTTTGTTTACACTGGTTCACATTAACAACAGACTACATCATCCACTAACTCTCTGTGTATGCCTGCTGAATTTATGAACCGTGTCAACAAAATGTCAGCACAAGGAGACAGCAGTTGTGTGTTTTGGAAAATTCTCGTGTCGATGCAATGTCTCCTTCCCTTCCTCTTTGCATTATTTCAACACTTTGTAAAACCGTGGGATGCTTACATTTTCTCTGACACTTTAGATACACACAAAGCTTGAGTAGCTTCAGAAAAGTACACGGCAGTAAGCATGGATGTCAGATGGTGTTGTAGCGTGGATGTGAATAGATATACCACCATATATGGGTCACAAGGTGTGTGGCAATCAGTGGGGTCTTAGACAGCGGTGATTTTTGATGACACATTTGGTTAAACATATGGAGCACTTTGAAAGGAGGCAGAATTAATGTAACTAAAAAATTTGTCACGCAGTTGAGTCCTAAACAAGTTGTCTGTCTATTGTTGTTTAGCGTGTAAAGCAGGAATAATTGCCCCCTGTACTGTGAACAGTGTTAGCACTGAATTAAAATATAAGTGTTTACCATGAGGAGCTAATGAAGCTGAAGTTAGCATTGGATTCTTAGCTTACAATATGGTGCAAAAATAAAAGGCTACTTGGATGTTCTGCTCCTGCTGTGTATTCTTCTATCTGTTTTGACTTGACTCACTAATGATTTGACTTGTTTGGGTAACAAATAAAGTTGTTTCCCTTCATCATAAAAAGTACTTTTCTTAAACTGACCAAATGTTGTTGCAGTGTGCGGTGCAGGTCACATGGCACAGCTAGAAAATTGCTGCAGCCGATACGATTTCTTCCACTGTGAGCTTGTTTGCAAAATGTAAAACCTAGATTCTTAGAATCAACAAATAATGGTCAAGGCCTAAAATACAAGCAGGGAATCTTAGAATAGGCAGACTTGTAAAAAACGTAATGTTGCAAAATGATGCTGCATAACTCACAGAGGTGTGAATGACACAATTCACTCTGCATCACACAAACGTGCTTTCACAGGGATCTTGAGCTTAGGACCAGTGACATTCCAACCTAAAACCACCCAGATGATTGATTTTTGAGTTTTAGATACAAGTTTGAGAAAATCTTATTTTCTTCTGAATTTGACTTTATAAATCTCTGAGAATCCAACAGCCTTGTGCAGTAAATTGAACTGCAGAAAAAAAAAAGAGACAAATACATGGGGTTGAAGGAGTCATTTCCTCTGTCATGAAAGCCATCCTTTCACAAATGCTCTGATCTGGCATTTAGCGGTGAAATTGCTATAACCCTCTATACCCCTCCAGGCAGAACAAATCTTGCAAAGTCTAACACCTCGTTGATTGTTATTCTGCTACTCAGTCACTCAGCATGCCAGCTGAAGGAAGATGGGGAATTTCTTTTCCTTTTAGTGACCACTGTAACAGTGATGTATTTTTTTTTTCTTAAAGAAAGGAATGTGATAAAATAGGCTTATCCAAAGCATTGCTATAACTAACATTATCTTTGTTTCAACTTGCAAAGGCGCTTAGAGAGAGACAACTGACAGAGAGCAACAGATTTATTCATTGGAGGTTTCTGCTGACTATTTTAATACCACATGAGGCTCTAAAGTGGATCTAATTCTAAAGATACAGTTGAAACAAGAAATGTGCTTACATGCAACCAAAAGAAATGTTTACCTTTTTTCCTCACTGTCTGAAGTTAGATCAGACCAACCCTCTGTTCGAAGCCAGATAGAATCAGAAGTTTGCATACATTTGTTCTGCATTTAGTAGGAATGGATTTTCTTCCACAAGTTTCTCACAACATCTTGCTGAAATTCTGACAAAATTAGTGTAACCAAGTCAGATTTTTAGTTGTATGTTAACCAGTATGTAGGATCATCTGGACAAACGTAAAATGGCAGTAAATTATGTACTGGTCAAAATAAAATGCTTCTTTTTTAATATTGGCAAAGCTAAAATATGCTCAGCACTGAGTGGTCATTCCTGTGTTTTAAGGGTGAGTGAAAGGAGGAGTGAGTTATCTTGTTAAATTGATGTGCGCTCATACATGCACATGCACACCAATTGGTGTCTGTTTCCTTTTCCTGGGCAGCTTGTTTTGGCGTAATCCCTGCACACATACCCATTCACTCTGGGGACCTGTGCTACATTGCAGGGTAATGGAATTGTCTCTTTGCAGACAGATCGGGACGGAGGAGGAAGAACTAATGCAGCTCTGCTGGGACTTCCTCTTTAAACTTGGAAGCATTTGCCCTCCCGTGTAAGGTCACTGGTGGAACTATTGAGCTTTTTGGTTAATTACTCCTCTTTCTTGCGCCAGTGTCTAATCATTACTGGTAAATAGAACATATACAGAACTTGCAAACCCTTAGAACTGCAATTATATCTTTATCAGATTTGTGTTTCGGTCAACTGAAGCAGCTGTAGATAAAAAAAATCCAGATGGATAAATATTGTCTTACAGTGTCAAATCCAGTGCATCCATTTTAGATGAACATAAAAGCATGAAATTAAGAGATTACGAATTAGAGCTGCACAATACTTTTCATCACAATCATCATCTTAGTTTCAACGTGTGCAATACTGCAATCGTGAAGGATGTCTGGGATATAATAGCTGGTTGGTTGCAACCTTTTAGAGCCAATGTGTTCAAACTCTGTTTGCCAAAAACATTATTATCCATTTAGATGGGCTATTATTGTTTTTCAAAGATGAGTAGATAATGTTTGATCTTTTTGTTTTGTTTTTTCAGATATAGGTATTAGTGGCCATGATAATGGTTTCCCACGGCAAATTTTATAAAGCCAATTGTTTGTAAACATTTCCAATAGCAGAAAAGAAAAGTATAATTTGAAACTTGATGTATTTCCACTCTTATTTTAGGGGAGCAGGGTTTTGAAACAAATGTTAGCAACAGGTCATGAAAGCTAGAATTTAGGATGCTACTGACTCAGAGACTTTGGTCATCTTTCGAACATCAACTTGTCAGGCTCCAAAAATACTTCACAAAGAGCAAAAATATATTTTTTTGTGTTTTACTTAAGAACTACATCTAAATTCAGATTTGTCTGGATATTTATTTAAGTCGACTATATGTTGTGGCTGCATATGAGGCAACATGGGATGTAGGCAGGGACAATAACATCTTCCCATGTTTGTCCTTAGGCTCATACTCCCCCATCCAAAAAAATAAAAATCTACTTAGCCCTGCCCACATTGTTTCCCAGTTCGCTCTTTTTTTCCAGTCCATCCTTTTTTTTTGTTCTGCTCTATATTCTAAATTTCCTCTTCTCCATTTCCTGCTCTACTTGCAAGACAGCAGCAACGCTCATCATTTTATTGTAACAGACAACCATAACAATTGGGGAAATGGGCCTGGTTTAGAAAGTCAGTGTGAAGCCACAAAATAAACTGGAATATATATGAACAGAATAATGCGTTTGTGTATTTTTCTACATATGGATATTGCAAGTAATCTGGAGAGGCAGACTGTTTATTCTTTCATTTTTTCTCAATGCTATTTTGTCCAAAGGTGATGTTGTGGCAAAATATCATTAGCAGCATCAGGGATGCTCCAAGTTCAAGTTGTGTATTCATCTTTACTCGTAGTCAGATTAGGCTTCATCTTCTGTGAAGTCGAACTGGAGTGGAAAAATACCAGTTGAAACATTTTGCAGTTTTGCTTATGTTTCTCTAGAAGACTTACGTTGGATATTCAAATCTACACATTACATAATTTTACATCAGTCCAAATCTTCTCTTCTTATTTATCACACATATTCATCTCATATCATTTCCTGCTTCACATCCATCAGCACAGGTCTCATATCTTAAATTTCCGCCTGTACGATTCAGAGTGTATCTCATTCAATTCTCTCGTTTTCATCTGCTAATCCTCTTACAGCACCCCCCAGTTTGTCACATCCAACCTATTACTCTCTTCTTTTCTTGTCATCTTTGTCAAAGTACATTTGTTGGCTTGCCTTGCACTAAAAAGACTGCTCCTGACACTCTCAAATATACCTTTTTTTAGCTGTAAAATAGTTACATTAGATTCTATGCAAATTTAAATATTATCTACGTTGCTAATATGCCCACCTTAGGAATGAAGACTGTGAAGAGGGAATACATTGTAGTAAGTTGAAGGGAAGGAGATTGTTAGATAGTCACATAGATTGTCAAACTTCAGTTTTTTTCTCTGTCTCTCTCTCTCTCTTTCAGAAACTTAGACAGGTTTGACAGGATAGAACACTGTAAGCTTTAAAATGTATGAAGGAGAAGTTGCGAACAGAGATATAATCAAGTCAGCTGAGTCAAGAAAAAGTCTAGCTGGGAAGAAGTTGAAGTGGAGGTAAAAGTGAAGTTGAGTTAAGCTTTGCAACAGACAGAGGGGCTTAGTTTGAAGAACTGCAGCCTAACACAGGAAATGGTGCAGGCAGAAAGAAGGCTCCAGGATCTTTATGAGGATTTTTCCGTTTTTTTTTTGGTTTTTTTCAGAAGTAATAGAGTGTACAGAGTGATGAGAAAATGCACTGCACAGGTGGTGCACGTTGTCAGCCAAAAACAATATGGATCATAGTGTTTTGCAGAAATAGTCACACCTCTAGAGGTATTTCCCCCTTTGTCAACCAAATATTTTTATTAGAATTTACATTCAACATAGCTCAGGAATATTGAATGTACAGTCTTTGTGAGAATCAAGTCATTCTACAAGTTCTTAGTTGTATTTAGGTATAAACTAAACCCTTACACATAAATGTTTTTATTTTATTTTGGGGTGATAGACAAAAGAAAGTGCAAGTGTATTGACCGCTTTTAAGAGATTAAGAGATTGTAAATCTTTGTTTCCATGTCCTTTTGGTTCTTAATGATGCAGTACTTTGTGTTGATCCATCACTAATATCATAAACAGAATACACTGAAACGTATAGTTTTAGATAAAGTGTGGGTAAGCTCAAAAGGTTTGAATGCTTTCACAAATTATGGCAAGGTATAACATCTGCTGTGTGCCATTGTTGTAAAACTGAAGTTGAGAATTGGTCAACCTAAAATCGTCACATTTCTATGACAAAAACGAAACTTTTTTTTTTTTTTTTGAGGGAATTATAACTAATTAGAGCAAACTTTTGCAGCTTGAGCATCACTTCTAGTCTTCCAAAATACTTCCTCCCAATCCAATTAAATTTGTACTTCTCCAGCTTCAGTTCACTCAAATGTTCTGCAGAGGGGAAAAGAACGACATGAAGTATATCTTGTAATTGGCACTGCTCAAAACATTTTGGTATTCTGCTCCATTTTGCTAACATCACCGTTTTGTCTGCAAACTCCTTACAGTCACTCTTTGATGTTTTTATGTCTTTCTTTCTTTGCTCTGTCACAATTGACCTCTCTCTATCGCTCTCTTTTACCAATTAACTAGCACATATAACTGCATGGCATACATGGTGCTGTAGTGCTTTTCCCAGTAGGGTTTCTCGTGGTTGCCATTTTGTTTTGTACATCTGCCAAGAAGGTGAAGGTCTATGCCCTCTTGATTAGTGCCCAGTGAGAAAGAAATGTCTGCTTTGCCTCTGCCCTTTACAATCCCCATGTGTATTTGTGTGTACTGGAGAGAGAAAGACAGAGGGATAGAGGGGGGAAAAAAGACTTTGACCAGAAACTATTCCCTTTGGCTCAGTGTCCAGCAGTGAGGTTGAGCAGTTTTGTTCTCTGACGTCAAACAACTGTGAATGGTCAGATATGAAAACATGGTCACTCTGTGAATGTTTATGTGGATATGTCTGCAAAAAAGATCTAAATGTCACATATATTTGAGAACTGTCCACTTCTGTTGTCCCTTTTAACCACGTACATGTCACATTTTCTTTAGTCTGATTCATTTAGAAATAAAATTTGTTTTGGAAGAGAACTATTCAACAAGAGCTCAGGAACTTTTGAGTGAAACAAAAAGCTTTCAACTCGAGCATTTTTTAACTGGCTGTTCACACTTCATACCATTACTTAATTGCCCTCAAACCTTATTTGTACCTCGGTAGTGAAAAACAAGTGCACAACAAAATCTAATTTAAAAAATGGACGAGAAAAAAAAAAAAAAGCTTCTTTCCCTCCTCCCTTATGGTCCTGAAGCCATCTACAGAAATACAAAGCTTGGTCAGAGGGAACCAATCCAAGTAATACCTGCCTTTTGCTTTTTACTAAGCAAAAGGCAGGTAGCTTATTCTCCACATGGGAGACTTCTCAAGCTAGTTATCATGGCCACCAATGTTGCAGGATAAGCAGTGTCCTGTAACAAATAAGTCATCCATCCACCATTACCACATTAAGCAGCGTATACATAAGCTTGACTGACAGTACTAAGACCATCCTCCTGGCTCTGATCGGTTGCTATTATATTCATCTTATGAGCATTTAAATCCCCCCTGTGGGACAATGCTGAAGAAAGCAGCAAAGGGACTGGATTGAATGACTCATGTGAGCCAGGCTCTTTTGCACTCTCGTCATGCATAATTTGCACAATGCCATCTTGACCAATAGGATAGCATTTAGTCTTCTCCAATAACATTTCATAAGTTTAAAGCAGGGAGAGGGGTCTTTGACGATTCCTTTTTGAACAATCTCACCAGATTTTGCGCTGTCTAGAGACAATGCAAAGTCTGATGGGAGATTCTTTTGGTCTCCCAACAAGTTTACATTGTCATTTTGGTCTCCAGAGTATGTTGAAAACAGACGAAAGTTGATCTTATGTCTAGGCAATCATTTATGTTTATATTATAGGGATTGTTCTGGTTGACAATAATAGTTGAACCAGTGATTTTTGTAAATTGCTATTATTTCTTAATATATTTATTGATAGTCCAATTAAAGGTTGTATTTTTTCAAAATTTTTCAGTGTCATTTTGGTATGCCAATAGTAGATTTTTTTGTATCCTTTCACCCACCAGTGATGTCAATCAGTGTAGAATGTGGAATGCATTTGTGTTTTCTACCTGAAAGCCTCTTTGTTTATTGACTTTCTAGTTCAGTGGTTATGCCACTGTTTAGACACAAACTACCTTTCACACATATAAATAAGATGTAAAAGCCACAGAAATGAATCTAAAAATGTAATGTAAACCTCTGATGCATGTCTGACATTTTCCTCATTACTTTTAGACGTTTTCATGACAAGCAGAAATAATCAAAAACAGAATGCCATTTATCGTTATTACTTTCATATTCTGCCACAGCCCTAGGCAATTAATCATGACAAATGGCATGTGTCACATGGAAATATTTCCATTTTTTGAAGATATTAATAATGTCCCTCATTTCACTTACTGCATAATTTCTTGAAGCTAGAAAAAAAAAATGGTATCTACACAAAAATGCACTAACTTTAAATAAATGTATTCACACACAAAAAAAACAGATGTGCTTTGGAGCCTAGTATATTCAACTTGCATATTCATAAATCATATTTTCTTGCATATGTCCCTATGCATGTGTGTAATGGACTAGGCTCTAAGATAATTTCATGCTTCATGATAAAAATGCTTTCTCTATTTAGTCTACTGGGGCAATTTGTATTTGATGCAGCCAAACTAATCTGGTCTGCTGAAGGAGATTGGTCCTCACTCACTCCCTGACTTATTAAACCGATAATAACATACAGGCAGCCTGATATGCCTCCTACATGTGCTTCAAAAATGAACTCTGCTTGTGCCTCTATGAAAAATAAGAGAGAGGAAAATATTCTGGCATTTTCACTCCTGGGCAAGGAATAAATTTCTATAGGAAAATGGAAACTGCTGTGAAACACAAAAGAAGAATGTAAAATCATAAAAAACATTCAGTTTTTAGTTAACAGTAGATGGAAAAAGTCTAACTTAAAATTGTAAACATTCATTATTCACAATATTTTAGTCAAAGTATTATGTTTCGCATCTTAACAGGAGAAGAATTTGAGGGTATCACCTTTTAAATTATTTGTTCTTTTCTATCCCAGTTAAATTTACTTTTGATATTGAGCGGCAAAGACGTAAAATGTAATACGTGATATCAGCGACTATCTAATTTAGGTTTAACCAGTAGAGGTGCAAAAATTGTTAAAGTTATGAAGTTGCCTTTTAGTTTAGTAACAATAAGAAGTCAATAAGCAAATTCCAACTTTACCCTTGATGTCAGCTTATGGTTAGCTTATTGAATTCTTGCAATTTATAAGGTTGTTTGATGTCTTGTCTGTCACTGTTTCCTTTTCTACCTAGATGCATTCTTGCATCTCTTTTTTGTCCTCACTATAAATAATTGCTCAAAGTTGTAGATTTATTATACTCAGTTTTCCCTCATTAAATAAAAATAATAATAAAAAATCAGCTGATATCTTCACAATTGCTGCTCTAATAGAGATTTCGAGGATGTTGGTCTGGAGCGAAGGCAGCTATGAGCCTGGACTGTGACTGTGGATATATGAGATAATTTATTTCAACTGTGAGACTCAGAATATACCGAACAGAAAATCTCTCAAAAAATAAAACCAGACAGATCTCAGAGTTTCACAGAAGTGCATATAGGGACTGAGACATCTTGTGTTTTGGATAAACAAACACTGCCTCCTGGACTTGCAGACACTCAAACACCACCACCAGAAACGTTCTCAGACGGACTCATGCACACATGTTGCGGTGGGTGGATGAAAGGAGTTTCGCACAAACACAAGCTCCTGTGTCGAATGAGCCACTCGTATTGTGGAAAAACACAGGGATGTTGGTCTTGGCCGGACAGGAATGTGGGCCGACTTGGTGCTCTGAAGTGCGTGTGCATGATGTGTGTGTGTAACCGGTAAAATCTCAGTTATTTGTAAAAGCTTTGCTTCAAACAGTTAGCTCGCACCTATGTACATATGGACACAGAGTAATCACACTCAGAGCAAATCTAATTATCTGTTGGAGAGTTCCAGTAATTATAACAGTTTTGACGTAGTAGTAGTAAAAAAATGGTTGTGGGATGTATTTTATTTTGGCATTTCATATCTTATGTTTACTCTATGTTGGAGCTGTGTATTTACATTGCATTATTCTCTTTTTAGCCCGTGATTCTGTTTCTCCCCCTGTTCTCTTAAACATCATTGTACCCTTAACATAGATGTATGTGACAATAATCAGTTTAAGAATAGTTGTACTTTTTAAGCAAATGACTACAGGTATATCCAGAATTGTTTCTGTTGTTCTACAGCTATTTACAACTGACCCTGCAGTTTATCACAAAGGTTTAGGAGTACATAGGTCCAAATAATAAATATATATTTTTTATATAAAAAAAATTTAAAAGTATAGTAGAACATAAGGCATACATTTATAGCTTTAGGAGGGTTATGGAAGATAGCCATTTGAATTATACAAATAAAAAAAACTATGGTACTGCTGCTCAATAGCCAAAAATTCTCCTTGTAAATGAAAGTTCATTGGGCATAAATTGACAGAATTTGAGTGAAGTTCCCATAACCAGTGATGATTTGGAGAGCTGAATTATCTGCTGTATTTTATGAAGTCTGAGTCATCATGGTCGTCTACAAGGATATTTTAGAGGACATTTTCTAAGCTGAATGATAGTTCTGTTGAATATCTACTGGGTATTGTCATAAGGAATATTAGAAACACCAGACTCAACAATGCAGACAAGCTGAAAGGCACCAATAAAGCAACTTGGGCATCTTCAGAACCTCAGAATTTCCACAAGCTGACTTCCTCCACGACAACCAGCACTGGTGCAGGACTTAATGAGGCTGAAACAAGTACTAGGTGTAGTCCATTATATACTTTTAAATATGCCAACATTTCTTCCTTAAAATGTGTGTTTTATAGATGTTATAGTTGTAATTTTCCAGTAAACATTTGAAGCTTATAAAAATATTGATTTAAGTCCTGCCATATGAATCTCAACCTTTTTAAAATATTCATGAAATAAAATCCTGAAGCCTTTGCAGTTTGAATTTACTTCTTATTCTTAAATTGTTCAGTTTTTAAAGTAATTTTTTTTAAAGTTAATAAACCTTGTTAGTGTGAAACTCAATTAAAAACAGCTAACCTTGAAATTAACTGTATAAATCAAGCTTGAGTTAACAATAAAATTGGAGAAAAAAGAAACACTGTGTACAATCCAAATTACCTTCATCAGAAAGATATAAAAAAATATATCTCAGGAGAGGGAAATATTTTTAATAAGGGAAATTTGCATAAGCTTTAAAATGTTATTTTCTCACTTATCTTATAAACTGGCATGGGAAGGTACCAGTCTTAAGTTATTACGAGATTTAAAAGAAAAAAAAGTTACCATTTTAAAACCACAAAAAGTTTCATTATCCAATTTCTTCACTAGAAAATCTCTAATGCAGTATTGTCCAAAGTCAGTCCGCAAGGGCTAATACCCTTCATGTTATAGATCTTCCCCTGGTTCAACACATCTGAACCAAATGATGGTTCATTAGCAGGCCTCTGCCGAACTTTGACATCCTGCTGATGTAGTCAGACCATTTAAATCAGTTGTGTTGGAGCAGAGACACATTTAAAGTTGGCAGGACATAGACCCTTGAGGCCTGGAACAGGACACCCCTTCTTTAATGAGGTGGCATGGAAAGTTCCAGAGTGTTCAGAGTTTCCTCTGGTTCTAGAAAGCATCGTATAACAGCAGTTGGGGGACATTGAGGGTTTGCTGGGCGAAAAATGGCAACTACAGTGTTTACTTAGTAATAAAAAAGACAAACTGAATGCTGGGAAATATTTTGTCGTTAAAGAGCAGGACAAGCCCAACTAATCATGTTCTATCAGCTTGTTGTGCAAAACATCCAGAAGGTATTCTGAGCTTAGAACTTTAAATAAGGCGTTGCTGTTTATTTAGCAGGTGATTATTCAGTGTTGATGCAAGTCTTTGTATCAGAATCTACAAAAGCAGAAATTAATGTAACAGATAACATGACTATAACTTAAATAATAAATGTATCAGTTTTTTAGCACCAGTAAAAGTGACTTCTCCTTTCTAGATCATTTTGGATGCTTTTTTCTATTTTTTTTATTTTTTTTTTATCTGTAAAACTGTGACATATGCACTCCAGCTTAATCAGATTACAAGAATTTCCCATGCTTCTTCAAAAACAAAAGTCACTAAAATTATGCCTGTGTGTGTTTATGTGTGTACTGATTTTCCTTTTGTCAGGTGGTACACAATGAATGTGCTCAGAAATAAACGCTGGAATAAAGCTCTTCTTTTTCCACATCCAGGAACTGGATTAAGTGTCCTCTCTAAAAGGATTTTGTTGATAGAAAAGCAGCCATCACTCAACATGTTTACGCCCGAGTTTTCTTTGACAGCCAGCGTTGTGATGACAGCAGATGTTTACCCAGTGTAATCCTGCGAATTCACAGAGATCTTTTTCGCAAATTGCAACATGGACGTTTGGCATTCGGAATGAAACACTAATTGTATTTGTTGTCTTTAGGCTTAATAATAACAATACATGTCTGTCTCGATTTCCTCTTCATCGTTTCTATTTTCTGCAAGAAATCTAAATTCTGTCTCTATTCTTTTGAGTTTGTCCATGTCATCTTTCAAGTAGTTTTTAATCTGAAAACATTGATTTGAAGAAACACTGCCTCTCCCAGCTCTGTTGTATTATCATTCTAAAGCTCATTAAGAAATAATTAACCTCTTTCACTTTTGCTTCAGGCAGATTTCCCAAATGGTATTTCATATTACTGACTTACAAAGAAGGGAGAGATAGTGGACAGTGTGAAAACACTTTTGGGAAATGAATACAGAAATTAATGATAACATTGCACTGTTGTTCTGGGTGTGCAATTCATTACCACAATATGAGTCAAGTCTTGAAGGTAATGTTTTGAAATACCAAAGCAAATGAAAAATGAATAATGGGCACAAATGACTATGTGGTTTTATAGAACATGCTCAATGTTCAACATCCATTATATTTTGTGCAATTATTTCTGTCTTTTCAAAGAGGTTTGTACTTCGTCAAATATTTATGATATTAGGGGTAGTTTAAACTAAACTCACAGGGCTATATACTTTTAATATTAAATCACCATGACGTTTTAGATACTGCTTTTCAATCATTTGCAGGCACCACAGAAATGCCAATAGGTCACACATGGCCAATAAAACTTGCCGAGGCAGTGGTGCTTGGACAGTCTTCTATCATTCTTTGATTCCTTTAAATCAAAATAAATAACCCAACATCTATAATTATTGTTACCCAACATAAATTCTAAGGAATATGCAATCTTTTTATTTCATTTCTAGCTGAAAGGGTAATCTACAATCTCGACAAAGCTGGAAAAACAAACAAATAAAACAATTTGACCTCCTGAAAACTACAAAAACACATTGTAAAATGTTTGAAAAGGTTTTTTTTTAGAAAATGAATTTGTGATGCCATGTCACTTCAACTGACATGGCATATTTTCTGAAGTCACAACAGAAAATATTTTCTTTTATAAAGTTTCCATGGGTAGATCTAAGATGAGTTCAAATACTGTTTGGGTTCAGGTAGTTAAATAAAAAAAAAGAGCTAGGCGAAAAAAAACTTTGATTAGGCTGTAATTGGTGATGAAAGGTGAAATGTTGTGACTTTTATCTGAAGGAGCAAACACTCTTCAGTTCCTCCTTCAGCCCTTCATTTCCTCCTGCTCATCCTGTTGATAATGATCTTGTCAGGCCACAATGAATAATGCACACTCACCTTAATGGCTAGAGAAGGTGCAGAACATACATACACCAGAGCCATGCATGTACACAAACATGTATAAACACAGACATGTGCGCTGATTAGCTCATGCTTGCACAAACCCTACAACGTACATTAGGAAACTTCCCTAATTGTATGCACACACTTAGATACTTTATCAAGAATGTATGAGCTCACCCGACCCAGCGCACACACAGACACAGACATAATGGCATGTGCACACACGCATACACACGCATCTCCACGCATCTCCACGCAGCCAGACATGCGACTGGGAATGATTGCTCCATTTCTTAATGATGGGCATAAGAGACCCGTAAGTGTAAATTATTAAAGGTACAGCAATTAGACATGTAACACTCCCAGGGAGATAGATATATACTCTCTTACAGAAAACAAAAGGATACCTTGAAGGCAAGTCGACATAGAGTAAATATAAATGCACATCTTTGCAAAAGTGTTCACACCTCTTGACTTTTCCATATTTTTTCCTAATGCAAGCAGGGCTTTAACACATTTTACTTACATTTTACTTATATTAAATAAAACTGAACTACAATTGAAATCCAGTCGGTCACCAGTTGTGTTAGTGATACAGCAAACATGTAGAAGAGAATGCTGGGTGAGGTCAACATTAAACCTTTTGGCCGACATGAAAATTTTGTTTTTGCAGGACCCCACTTTAAAGATGATAATGAAAGCATCATGCTTTAGAAATGTTTCCTTTTTTGTCAATGACAGGAAAACTGCTTAGAGCTGACGGAAAAATTGATAAATCTAAATTCAACCAAAAATGCTTGGATCAAACCATATTCATAAACTCTTTCTATCTGATTTGAGTGGTCTTGAGCTATTTTGCCCCCAAAAAAGTGAACCAGTATCCGGGTGTCTAGATGTACAGCTGTACTTGCAGCCAAAATTATTGCAAGTTATTGCTACTGTCTCCAGCAGTTTTTGATATCAAAGTTAATTATAGGTGGGTCTGTTGTTTATTTGAAACTCAATGACAAGAAGAGACCCAATATCTTTCTTTGAAATATAATCTTTCATATAATCTTTCAATGAGCTGTAATCATTGAAGATGATTACAGCTCCGACATTACAAATTGCTCAAAGCTGTTTCAAGAAAGTGTTTGGAGTGTGGATGCTGTGTCTCTTTGTGAGCTTGATGGTGGCTTACTTCTGACAAACATATAATCTGGGCCACCAAAAATAACTATAATGAAAAATGTTTAATAGGCAGTGATTTAGTTTTAGCCTCTCCTTGATGTCCTTTGTAAGATAATTGGGATTTCTTAAAGTCTCTTTTGTTACTTTGACCATTTTAAATTATGCAACCAAGTGCAGCAAATTCTTTCTTTCTCCTTCCTGTCATAAACCTCTGACCTCCAGGTTAATGATGGCGCAACATCAAACACTTTGAGCATCAAATACCCTTTTAGAAAAGGTATTAGAAAAGCTTATTAGATCTCCCCACTGGTGTCATTACAGAATTCAATCTCAGTGGTCAGACTCGTTTCCAGGTTCGAGACACATTTCAGGAGAGACTTGCTGTCCATTGCAGTTTGAACATAACTGAATTATTCATCTGAGACTTCTACATAACAATTTTTCATATCTTTAGATAATCCTTTGGATACAGGAAGCTGGGGAGTGGTAGGTTATCCAATTCACAATTCACAATCTAGCAATGTCAAGGGCAATATGTGCCTTTCAAAACACACAAGATTTAGCCTTTCAAAGAGCATTTGTTCCTCTTCTCTACTTAAAGGTAAAGGGTTTTACAGGCTATTGAAACTGAAATCAGATGCAAAAGCCAAGCCATTAAACTGGGATTAATGGCCCCATGTGTAAATGGAACATGATTTATTTGAATACATACTGGTGTCACAGGCTGAAGGCTGCAGGGGTAATATGATGCAGGATGTCATTATTCATCTGATCCTTCATTTAATGGCTACTAAAACTCTGTTTGAACACAGTAACTGTTCAGACTGGCTATAACTCTCTTTCAAAGTTGTTTAGGCTAAACCTTCTCCTCAAAGACAGATCTTATCTGCTTTAAAGGGATGGTGAAATGCTGTGCTCGTTATTAATTAAAATGTTCTGTACCTGTATCTATTAGATGTACGACTATATTAGCAGATATTAAACATCTATGTACTCACAGGAAACCAGTACTTTGTTGCTGTTTGTCAATGAAAAAAACAAGCAAAAAAAAAACCAAAACATTTGTGTTAGGATGTTGAATTATATTGCCTAAAGTATCAATTAAGTTTATTGAGCCTGTCAGAATCATTTTCAAGCAATTTTCTTTAGGATTATTGCACAAATGATAAATTTGCTCAACGATCCTGGGAACCAAAAGTTTACTTTACTCTTTACAGACTTGGATTGAAATGGCCATCTGAGAAGAACATCATCAAACTTAACAACAGTCTCTTGCAAAGGTATAGAGCATCTTACCTACTAATATGGCATTCCAGGGAACCAGGGAAATAACTAAAACATGCAGGATACTAGCCGTTTGGACACCCCTCTGTTAAAGCATCTGACTTTATAGCAACAAATGAAGTGAAAACAAAAATCCAACTACAAGGTAGTAATGAGTCCTACTAGAGTAATGAGTTAGATGCTGTGCTCTGCAGGCTCTGTCTTACTTGCTTGTAGTGATCGTTGCCCTGCTCCTGCTCTTATCAGTTTCTTCTCTCCAGTGGGTTAAGGGCCCTCTTAGTCTTTTCAGATTGACATTCAGTATGTGTCTTTACTCATTAACTGAAAGTGCAGCCCTTGAGGAATCACTTTATGTTTGTTCCCATCACCCATTCCTCATTCCACATGACCTTAGATTTGTTAGAAAGGAGAAACTACTTCACAAGGAGAAAAGTTGTTAAAATTTGTGTGGAAAAGAGATAGAGATTGACTTCCAATTCAAAGGATCAATTTGTGTTCCCAGATTAATTTAAATTTTAATTTGTTGTTCCAAAGGTCCCTTTTTAGTACTTTTCTTTTACTAAATGCATTGAATACATATTGACTTCACAGACAACAATCTTCAAAGTAAAGCACAAAGTGTTTAGAAAGTAAATGTCACTGTTAAGTAACGCTTGTATTTTAAAAAGAACATTTGTGCACTGATGATGACATTTATCTCCAATAAAGGGTTAATGCCAAAACAAAAAGAAACTTCTGGTCATCCATAAACCCGTCTCAAAATTTGATCTGTACATAATCTGACCTGGGAATGTTCCACAGCGGGATCAAAACCTGTCATTTAGCCTTCACACAGCGGTTATGTGATGTGCTCACTCACACACACTGAAGTTAGTCACTCTGAAGGAACCCACACATATGTGTGCTTTTTGGTTGTTGGGTCGCATTCAAGGCTGGTGTGTTTTGGCTCAATGTTTTTGAAGGGTTAAATACAGGGTGTGTCCGACTATCTAAACAACTAATGACATGGGTGCAACATTTGGTTTTTCCACACACTCAAAAACTTTTCTTCTGTGCTGTAAAAAAAACCCTACAGCGTCAGCCAGTGTCCATTAAAAAAATCTTATTGTAATGTACTTCCATTTATACTGTTAAAAAGTGGGCTGGAGTGATTTATTTCATTTATGACTGTGACTGAAAGCAAAATTGAAGACTTAAAACCCTTCCAAAAATAAAAAAACAAATAAATTAAAGCGCATAAATTTTACTAAAACATGGCTGTCCAGCATTGAGCAAAAATGATAGCCCTGAGGAGCCAAAAATAATCAACAGTTACCACAAATCTGACCTTGTAGGATCAGTTGCAGGAAGAAATAATCTATTGAAAGAAATTCAAAGGAAGTTCTATTTCCAATACCCAAAGAATGATGTAGGTCAAGAGCAAACATTTCAAAGAAAGTTCTCTGGTGAGATGAGACGAAGTAATTTGTAGGCTTGCATACAACATGCTGTTTGGTGAAAAACTAACACTACTAATCACAATGAACACATCATTCCCAATGTGAAATATTGTAATAGCAGTATCGTGCCAAGGAATGCTTCTTTTCAGGAGGGACAAAGAAGCTGATGAGGGTTGATGTATATCATGATATATGGAGGTCAATCCTGAAAAAATACCTGCCACACACACAATGTTTAGCAAATATAAAAAATAAAAAAAAACATAGAAGTGTTTCATCATTCGTGAAAAGCTTCAAAAAGAACTTCACCTGTTGTTTCATTAAGCCTACTCCATAAAATGTAGCTTTGCAACTACATCACATGGACTTGTTTACAACCAAACCTTGCTCACGTTATTTTGTAAGCATCCAGCCAAAAGCATCTGCTTCTAATATTTATCTATTGTTGGTAATGTTACACTTTTGATTGAAAAGATGAACCACAGACCATTGGTAGCACTACAAATAGTTCTGCAAAAACAATATCTTACAAGAATTTATTTATTTTTTTCTTCCGCAAATGCACGCTTCATATTTGTTGTCTTCCTGGGTTCCTATTATTGCTATGTTAAGAAAAATTGATTTGACCAAGGCATTTTTCATTTACCTTTCATGTTGATCAGAGAGATTACAAAGCTAATCAGTGATCTGTCATTTTTGCTGCAATATAAATGTGATGTGTATTCCATCCACCTTTCGAAATGGGAAACAAAAGTGAACATCTTAGTAAATTATTTAGATGTTGTAATAATGAGTTAGCAAATGGTTTCAGAAAAATGCTTATTTACCTTACTTTACACATATCTAAATATTTCAAATAATGAAAATGGCAGCAAAGGTCCAGTGTTTATCTTGCAACTAAAAAACATGTCACAGGCCAGGAAAAAAGCAGTGACACACAATACAGTGATTAGTTCTAATTCTGAACATGATTCTGTGATATATGTCAGAAAATAAAACAAATAAGTTAATCAAGTGGTCACGAATAGAATCACCTTTTTATTTTCTCAAGAAAACCCATAAAACATTTTGTTTTGGTATCTTGATGTCTTAGCCAGACATCAAACACTTTTTATCAAGTACAACATACAATTATTTTTCTCAAGGTAAGATACCAAACTGTTAAATATGAATGATGTGAAAGTGTAATAAAACATGTAGCCTTCTAAAGGATTTTTTTGTTTTGTTTTTACATAAATCATCATCCAAAGTTGTGAAATAAGATCACAACTGTTTAATCTCCTATGGACAAATACGGCTGACATTGAGTTTGTGTTGATGTTTAAGTTGAATCATATCCTTGTGAAAACTGCTACCACAAAAGCATTATCATGCCCACCTAGTTATTTTTTTCTGTAACCTCAATCTGGGTTATCGTAGAATAACTGGGTATCGTATATGTTTACAAAGCTGCAACAACAGATAAGCTAAGGCAAAGGTTTTGTGTGTGAAATCTTTAACATTAGTGTTCATCAGTTGTTTATTGGCGATCCTTTATTTTCCATCCCCTTCATTCTGTTTACTTTCTGTTTGCCTGCTTAGGTTCATTTTCACTTCCCTTGCTCCCCTACATCCCATTTCCCATTTTATTTCCTTCACTGTCCCTACCCCATCTTTCTGTATCTCTAAAGTGATTTAGTATCGCGTGATAAATGATGGCCATTAGAAGCCTCAATATCATCGTATCTTAGAGTTCACCAGATACGGCTCATGTAGCATCTGGCCATCCATGAGTGTGTGCGTGTGTCTGCGTGTGCGAGTGTGCACTATGTATCTGCATCTGAATTGATGCGACTGTGAGGCTGCAAATTACCCTTTAGCAAAAGCAGAGAAGCACGCAAACACACATGAACTGTGTGTATAATTTGCACCCATAAACATGCACGTACATTTACACATGCCAAGGAGTTTATTAAAAATGTAATTAAGGTTCAGAAACCTTGAAATGGTGCCACAGTACTTTGTTTGCTGTCATCATTTCCAAATAATGAGCAAAGCTGAAAACAAAGCTTCTGAATTCCTTAAATACCAATGCCTTAGATATGTTTACAGGAGATTTATTTCTTTGTAATAGCACAAGCACAGGAAAGGAAAAAAATGGCAGTTGTTTTAAGTGTGTTTAATCCCGGGTAAAAATTGTTTATTTAACTTGACAGCAGAATGATTTTTCTTTAAGTCTGTTTTGTTCCTTTGTCTGAATGAATTTTTCACTTGAGAAGGAAATGCATTTTTCAGACAAGGTGAGATAGTTTTTTTATTTTCGCTTTTTTTTGCTTTTAGACTTTTGTCTTATGATTTTGTTTCTAATAAAGGGGAGTAAGGACTGTGTGCTTCTCTACAGAGATCCAAAATATTATCTATTATCACTGTAGGGCGATTGGCATTTAGATAATAAATGAGTGTACAGATTCTTAAAGAGACATTTGGCTAAAATAACAATATTCTGAAATAGCTTCAATAAACCCAAGTACACCATTAAAAGGCAAATTAAACTTCACACAGATGACAGTGCACCGTCACAGTTATTTATAACTTGGCATGCAGTTGTTTGAACAGCATAACGTGTAGCTTGATTCTCTGTGTGTGTCTGATAAGAGGATTTGAGAGGTTTAGGGCAACCATATTTTGAACATAGTGTAAGAGTCATATCTACTATTCAGTTTTTTGCCACCTCACCCTTGATCTAAAGCCAGGTACTTAAAGAGTTGAAGGGAAAAAGAAATAAGAAGGCCAACCATTTTCAGAGACAGATGTTATTTAAAATATTCATACAGTGTATTACAAACTACTTTATTTTTATGTCATACACATCTGCAATCAGGAAAACCCCCCACAAGTTTCAGTCTTCTACTAAAAAAAAAAGACAGGCAAGGGGGGATCAAGGCCACCCATCCATCATCTAAACCCACTTAATCCTTGTTGGTTTGCCGAGGGTTGTTGCCTATCTCCAGCATTCAAGTTATGGGAGGTTGGGTACACATCATCAATCACAGGGCAGGGATCAAATCTTTTTTACTAATTAAAAAATATGTTCTTTTTGTAGATAGATAGTTGAACTCCTGTGCTTGAGACAGAAAATGGAAGGAGCAGTCCACTTTTGTATTGTTTGGAACAATGCTTTCAGACATGGAGGAGCTAAATATCATCCCATCTAGCCAAGAAGCTAAAAGATGTTATATTTTGAGATTCCAACACAAACACTCTCCATGCCTATTGCTTAAAATCTTGTTCATAAACACTGCAAATGGTGTCGGTGAAGAGGGCTGGCTCTGGCGAAGGCCAAACTTCATTAGGATCATGCTGTCGCTTTTTGTTGAGAATATAGACATAACGTTCCAAAAAACTTACCTCATGCTTTGATTTTACAAGGACCAGATAGTCCTAAGAAGCATCCCTGTCACTCCACTAGCTAAACATTCTAAACTTGAAGCTCCCGCAAGAAAATACCTCAGCAAATGATATACAACTAGAGGGTTGCAGTCTACCTATTTACTGGTCCTGGAGAAAATGGGGCTGATCCGATATCCAGCAACATCCCCCTCAGCTGCAAAACTAAGGACCCTCCTCTCTCAAACTACATCTTGAGGTCTTGTCAATGGGCCTTTCAGATAAATATGGTGCAGACTGGACTCTCTAGCAGATTCCAGCTAGCACTGTGAATATTCTTAGTGTTGAAATTATGGCCATGGCTATTGTTTTGGCATAAAGGAGCCCAGAGAGCCCTCCAGAGGTATTCCTTGTATTCTATACTCCGAAAGCACCACCTGCAGAGTACCTTTCAGGACAAGGCTACCATCCTACTCCACAAAACACATGTGGATTGGGAACCAATCTCCCAAGATCTCCATTGTTTCCGCAAGGGTAAAGATTTGGAGATCTCTTCCATTGTTCATAGTTACAAGCAGCTAAAATGAGCTTTCTCTAAAGGGTGGATAGACTTCACTACAATGGGAGAGCACATCTGGAGAGCATCACATCAAATGTAATGCATGGGTTGGTGCCTCTAAGACACAGTGGATGTTTTGTGCTGAAGTGTGGGGCACTTTAGGGGAGTAATGTCCGTGGGTGGTCCTTTGATGTGTCCCAAAATGGAAACTGTCTAGCTAACGCAGATAAAATTGTCCCAGGTCACCATTGAAGGTGATCTGAAGAAAACCATCCTCAATGCAGCATTGTTGCATTCACACTTTTGTTTAGGATTGTTTGAGGAATGGAGCAAGATTAAAGAATGTAACTTATTGTGTTTTGAGAAAAATATTACTGTTAGCCACAATCTTAAATTAGAAACTGTATGTGTCTTCTACACATATGCATGTTGAGCTGCACACCATCTCACAGGATTGGACAGGCTCATCCAATAGTGTTGATTAATGTCAAGCCTCCTTTTGAATTCTCAAAAACTTGTCAATTGCATCAAAAGAAACTGTGATTGCACTTCACACATTTTTAACACATATTCTAACAACACAGGCTACACATTTAGATGCAGCTGTCTGATGGGAAGCTTATTTATCAGCATTTAATTTTCTGCATCAAAGGGACATTTTCCTCTAATTTACCTCACATTCAGCTGCCCTCATGGCTTTAGATTATTTTATAACATGGTTGTGTATTGGCTACCAGTAGTTAAAATAGACATTCATGACATATTTATTTATTTAGTTGTTTTTCAACATGTAGAAACATAATTTCACACACATAGAAACATATACACATATCTCAAGTTTTATACATATTCAAGGGGTGAGCTGAACTTATGATGTCCCACCACTATTGTAACCATGTTACTTTATTCTGCTTAAAGTATTTTGTCAAAAATCCCATGCAAGTTATAATTCTTGTAGCCCTCTTATAATATGATTTACATATTTACATATTATCAGCAAACTCTAAAACTGCTCTTATTTCTAGTCAGTTTTTAATTCCACAAAGTGTCTCCATGATTCCAGCTATAATTAGTGGTTCTTTTCTAAACCGAGCAGAGGAGAGCCTAACAATTGTTTGACTTGGTGGGAATTGTCAAGACTGTTAGTTTGACTTAGCCAACAGGCATGTTAATATATTTTGTCTTCTTGACAACATCTCTTGCCAAACAGCAACATTTTAGGAATGGATGATGTTCTTCATGTAACTTAGGCACATTTATGTTATGTTATGTTATATCATGTTGTTTTTAATTTGAAAAAAAAAAAAAAAAATGACAAAAAACAAAAAAAACCTAATCTCAATGTTGGACTTTATCTCAGTAGTTTTTTGGAGATTTCTCCTCCTTTGACCAACCTCACATCAACAGGTGATTGGAGGGAGTTTTATTTTGTGATCCATTCAACTGATTCAAACCTCTTTCTTTGAAATCTGTAGTACCAAATGACAAACTGTTTTCCTGGTTTTGAACAGTGGCATCTTTAAAAAGCTACATTAAACCCAAAAATCCATTCGGGTTCTGTGAGAAGTAAATTGTGATATGAGTGCTTTTATTTTATCATTGATATTGTGGCCATACTAGGAAGTTGAGTGAAATACTGTAGACAAAGGTACGACTGAAAATTAGAATAATCTGGCATGTTAGCTGCTGTGGTATTTGTCCATTTAAAACCTTTTTGTTCCTTATCCCTTGTTGTCTCCTCTTGTCAAGAGGTTGCCTGCCCTCTGGATTTTCTGTCTCTTTTCTCGCCTCTTCCTCTATGTCAGTCTGTCCCTCTCTGGCTACGGACTGTCACCTTAAGTTTAGCGTAACAAGCAATGGAGAGAAGAAAAATGTGAAAGGGAATGAGGAGAAAGCCATGAGAACAGTGTGGGAGCTTTGGATGGCAGCTGAGATGGGATTTAGTGTTAAGGTTTTGGTGTGAGTGTGTGTCAGTATGACCAGCAAGCAGTTTGTTTCTTTGTGTTTGTTTGTCTTCAAATCTGTTTTTATGTGTGTATGTGAGCAGGGACGCTTTCCTCAAAGAAGGATCCACGGTGGGGGGTCATTCAAGATTTCATCACCAAAGCTCTCCCAAACACACTGCGTTTCTTTTTTTTTTTTTCTCAGCCTCTTTGCTTCGTTCCCATGCCCCCTTTTCTTTTTCATATCTGTCCTACTGCTTTATTCACACTGTGCTTTCACTGCCCATTCCTCTAAATCACTTTTCTCACATTTTCAAGGCTATTCCTGTCTTTTTTTCAGTGGATTTCCACTAGTTTCCTTCCACTTTCCGCTGGGATTTTTTTTAAGTTATACACCTACTGTCCAGTATTTCCTATACTGCCGTGTTATGTCTTCAAATTTTCCCTGCTCATTACTTTCTACACTTCCTACTTTTTCTTTTCATCTTTATAGCTTAACGTTTTTTGTGTGTATCACTGCCATATCTAATATTTAATGCTTAGCCTTTTTTTCTCTGAAGTGGTTCAGCAAGATCACCAATTCAACCTTGGAATAGCAGTCCTAAAACCACTGACTTATTGATATATAAATATAGATGTGCTTTCCTAAAACCAGTCAGGCACAGGAGAATGTGCATGCTGTGTTTCTAAAATCTACACAAGCACCCACTGCTTATTGGCATATTTGTTTTATCACTCCCACTGAGACTCTGTTGTTAGAAGTTTAAAACATACATGGAAAGTTGCCTTGACTTATCCGTGCATCTTTGAGAAATCCTTGAATCTCCCTGGGCAGCCATTCAGTATGACTCTTTGTACAATGGGTTGCTTATTTACCCACAGCTCCACTAGACTAGTGGCAGCAGCAATCAGCAAACACTTGGCTGGTGTGTCACCAACTAGTTTTGTTTTTTTTCCCTTTTTTTCCCTCACATTAAAGGATTAACTGACCCAGGTGAGTGTAAAACTTGCATAGCCTATTATGGGATTAGGTTGTCAATATTGTTTTATTACTAGTCACTCATATTTCCATTTTGTCGTTACCAGTGGTACACATCCGATATGACGTGTGAGAGCAGTAAAACTTGTGGCAGAATTTTTTGATTTTTGACATACCCAAAAACTCCCCATTAGCCTATCAGATGTGACCACCATGCTGCAATGTTAAATGTCCAGGAAGGTGATGCAACAGAGTTGTTTTCTGATAGGATCATGTCTTCCAGTGCTGTTGAAATGAAAGGCATAGAATTTATTGCAAACGTTTCAGAGGTTTCCTGTTAGTTGGAAACTGTAAGTTAAATCTGTCACTTTGTGTTGCTCACTCACAGAAAAGAAAGATTATTTAAAGTTTACACACATGGTTCTTTGTCCACCAAAAATGTTGCATCCTTTCCATTTCAGTCAGATAATGAACAGTCTGATCAGCAAAGGCTTTTGGATTACAAATTATCTGTTAACATCCCCCAGTGCAGACTGTCATACCCAAAACATAATCCATTTTCAAATGAAACTGCCTTGTTCCAATAACATGCAGAAAGTTTCTATGTACTTGGACACAGTATGATGAAATGAATGGTAAAATGAGCATGGAGCCCATGGTAATTGTTAAGGACACAAGCATTCTAACATTACTTTGGCATAGTCACGAATATATGAATTAAAAAATAACCCCCTGCCTTGTTTTTGACATTTGATTTGTTTTGATAGGCTTCTTTGATTCGTTTCTCATGTTTGAGCATAGTCATTTAAAAAAACAATGGGCAAATTGTGAAAAAGAAAGAAAACCAACAAGGAAAATGTTTTCCATAAAAGATTATGCTCCAACGTCCCCAAAAAAACCTTAAAGCAACTTGTATCCTTTTGTCAATATCAAATATTGGCTGTAAGTGTAATTTAGGTTTTCAGAATATCAACATTTTAATATGAAAAGTGCACTTTTCATGTAGTGAAACATCTAATGACTGTCCTTTTAAGAAAGTATTCTTGACACACACGTATGATATCAGAGTTATGGGACTTTGACAGAGTGGCTCCTTCAGACTCTGCACAGTAAATGCAAACACAGTGCCGTACATACACAGCTCACTGGCATGCCTATAAGCCTCCACATGTCCTGTCAGATCCAAGAAGGCATTTAAAACACTAACAAGGCTTCTATTCACTTTGGCCCAAAGCCAACCCGACACTCGCATGCACGCATGCACGCACACACACAGTCCATTTAAAGACTATAACTTGCAAAATAATTCGACGAGATGAATGCCCACATGGGTGAGTGCACTGACATGCACACAATCAGCTCTCTACCCAGAGTTCTTCAATTACACAGGAATATTTGGATAGAAAATTCCCTAACACTCCAGGTGACTGACCCCCTGATGCTGAAAAAATACACACTTCCCTCACACACATTTCCGTCAGCCAGATGAAATTGCCCTTCAAAGTGACCGCACAATCAACAGCAGCTCAGTTCTGAGCAAGAACCCCATTGCAGCCTTCAAATATTCTTTTTTTCCTCTCTCTTTTACCTGCTCGTTGTAGTCTGTTATATTGTCTGAATTTATTTATGTGCATGTCAGTGTGATTTTATATTGGGACATTGAATAGAAAATGTCTTTCTTAGGTGACATTGGTTGTTTTTGTGCTTCACCACAAAATGCTTAGCTGTGTCACATTCCATCCACATCGAGCTAACACCACAGCCTGCCCTGTTCATACACAAATACACACAATCAAACATACATCTCTCACTTGCTGGTTTTCAAGTTTTGTTGTGGCAGAAAAAGAACAAACAGAGACATATTTCACATTGTTGGAATATCACCATTTAGAGATGCACTGGGGCAAACCTTCATGACCAAGTTCCCCCCAAGTGCCTCTATAATTTAATCCAGTTTCATAACAAAATAAAACATGATTTTCTCTTTAACAAGTTACAAAATGTATCTTTTTGCATTTCATTAAAATGTACTAATACACTAAACTTTTCTAGCCACAAAATGTTTACGAATAAATTTGAAGATTTTTCTTCACTTCAGCACATACACTATTCTCACCCACAAGTACAAAACTTATATAATAAAAATAATAATAATGATAATAATAACAGCGATAATGATAATAACATGTTTTTGTGGGATAAACACAAAATGAAAGAGGATAAACAGCTCTTTTTATTTGTATATCAGAGCTGAAGTAATGGAAAACAAATTCACTGGTGAAGAGAAACAAAATAATTCTCATATTCTGCCAAACCTCAGTTTGTTCTCCCAAAATATACGTGGGCTAATTTAGATTTTTCTTTGCCTTCGGGGTGGTTTTAAAATATTTTTTAACATTAAAAGAAAATCAAACAAATTTAAAATGCTCTTTCTCCAATTATGATTTAATTAATACATCAGCATCAAACAACTCTTGTCTCTTTACATTTTTAATTAGTTTATGATCTGAAAAAGTTCTTTTATGTACTTAATTCTTTTAAGACAAAAAATCCAATCTTAGCATTCATGTTAGATAAATAGGAAGATAAGAAATAGAGCTTGAATACTTTATATGAAAAAAAAACTGCGTTTAACTTGGCAAAATTTCAAGGACTTTTGCTTCTGCTCTGTCTGCAAGAGGGACTGTGCGTAATTAGAACTGCTTGTTTACAAACGACAGCCAAAGGGCAAGATGATCAAGAGCGTAATAAGAGAAACAACAAAGAATATCCAAATTATGTAGCACTGTACTTCCTCCAGAGATCCCTGTCATTTCTCACAAGAGACTAACCTAATGTGATCCAAGAGGCTTAGTTTGAGGTTGTTTTTTTTGGGGGGTTTTTTTTCACTGTCGGTTTAAATCTGCTTTAACCTTTCCAACAAATGCATCTCAACTCTACTTGAATATGCAATATTTAAATGGGCCTGAGAACAAGAGGCTCTAGCCTTTTTAGTACCATTTCAACATAATGGAGAGCAGACCCAGACCAGCCGCTCAACCTGCCAGAAGAACACTAATGTGTTTATAATGAGGAACAAGTGTATTATTACTAATGCCACAATGAATGAATTTCAAAGTGAATCATTACTGATGTCTGCTCTCTTAATGCACTCCTTCCTTTTTAGCTGCCTTGCACAATGCTTTGCAAAGAAGTCTTTGTTATGTTTGGTGCTAAACATTTTCTTATGTTTTGACTGAGAGCACTTCTTTAACATTTTTGTTTCCCTTTTCTGAAATAAAGGCATTAAAATAAAAAGAAAAAAAACAGGCTGTGTTGTGCAAATCAGCCGGTTTCTTTATTCAACTCTATGAAAATGCTTCTTTCAAAAATGAAATCATTATTGAAATAAAACCAACTTTAAAAAATGTGAATCAGCAGGTCGGGCCAGATAGAAAATCAGAATTTGTATCGGGAAGTAGACACTACATATAACCAATATAAGGAATTCATTTATCAAAGGAAAGTCATTTGGTTGCTAGTAGTTTCCTGCCCCACTGAGCAATAAATGTGATTTGATGATTGAGACAACATCTTAAGATGTGACAGCATTGAGACTATACATATCCCTGATCAATAAGAGTAAGTTAGTATTCATTCAGGTGCAATGTGAAACTACCCATTGACCATCAAAGGAGCCTTAGCCAATATCTCATCTAAAATGATTTAACATGTTTACTGGCATGTGCTTCACAACCTCCTATTGGTTCTAAATGTTGGCTGGTCAATGTTTATTTTATTTATTTATTTATCAGGAATCTGTAATTGTTTACTTTAATCTCAACATGTTTTCTTTTTTTCAATTTATTTTATTTTATTCGCATTTATTTGTTAAAATAAAACAAAATCAGGTTTCATGTGTCTTTGGAAATTCAGCAGGTCACATCTGAAAGAAGTTGATGACTCCTGTGAAAACCCAAAGAGAATTTTTGATGGGTTTTGTTATAGCTCTTTCCTTGAGTTCAGTTTATTTTTGTAATGCTGATTCATAACAAATGTGGTCTCAAAAGGAAGATCAAACCTGCCCAGTGTTACAGCCTATAAAAGCATTTTAGAATAAGGCAAGTAATCAAAGTATAATATGCATAGTTTTCAAAATATGGACTGCATTATTGTAGATTGAGTAGAGATCAGTTAAAACACAGTTTGTAATTTGTAATTAAAATGATTTGCGAAAAGAGAAAACAGTGATTCTACCTGTAGGTTTTCCTAGTACCATTGCTAAAAATGTAGTGTCATTTTGTTAACCTGTTAAGAATTTAGGCTTCAGCCATGTTGTTTACCAATGCTTGAATTGTAAAAAGTGTGTCAACCTCTGATATGTACTTTCTCTAACAGGCCTAACCCATAATTCCTTTAGACTAAAACAGCAAGCACAAACTGGCCACAAATATCCAGGATGAAGCGAGACAGGAGCCTGCCTTGTTATGACAAGTGATTTGCTGACCTGTGGTCTTGGGCAGGTCTGTCTTTGGCCTTGTCCAGTCTGTTACTGTGCGGCTACATGATTGATGCATAGTCAGCCTCAACGGTTGTTAATAGTAGCAGGTAGTGTTTAGCTGCAAGGGAAATGAAGCCATAAACCTCAATGTATTCCACATCCAGGACAGACTTTAGACGCTGTTGTGTTATTGCTTCCAAAGTGCTGGAGTAGAGCACTTCAGCAACAAACACACAAAAACAGAAATGTGGAATAGTTTGCATGATTAAAATACTGGAAGACACATCCTGCAGGATGTGGTTCGGAGCGTGCAGCAAAGGAGGAAATAGAGATTAGTTTAATTTAATGATATTGTGTTTGTACATAAAAACACTGAAAGTGTTCGGATGGTACTCACTGAAAAACTGAGGCTGTCTGTCTCTTGTTAGCTCTCTCTTGGCCTTTTCGACTCCTTGGTCTTAAAACATTATTTTTTTCCCGGGACCCTCGCTGCTTCCCCTGCTCGTCCGTTCCGTTTGGTGAAGTGTGACCAGTGTCAAATCCAGGTCCTCTGCGGAGGAACTGTCTCAGGTCTACCTCAAAAAAATGATCTGGGCTTCACTTCAGTCAAACTGGAGTGTGATCCCCCGGGGTTCCCACCAGATGTGAAACTCAAACCCTGTCTTTATTATTATTATTTTATTTAAAGTTAAATAGTGTGAGTCAGTGAGACTGTTACCTCAAGGCTGTCCATCATTGTGCATAACAGTGTGATGGAAGGTCAAAGAAAACAAAACAAAAGCCTTTATTATCCATGTTTAAATAAACTAGCATGTGTTATTGAACTGATCAAATATACAAAATATCCTTTGAGAAATATAATAGTTTTTCTTTTTTCTACAACCCCCTTTTATATCTTCTAGGAAAAATAGTTTTCAGATGTTAAACAGACCCTCCCTCACAACATTTTCTTCTCTTTCAGTAGAAAGTCTTTAACTAGAAAAATGTTGCCTTTAGGTACGTCCTTTCTGATCAAGGAAAACACAAATTTGGCATGAGTGAACAGTCCAAACTCTTTCAGTTCTGACAAGGTTCGTCAATGATGCCCACAACCAGCAGGAGTTTCCTGGCCAAGTTACCGGATCTCATTTCTTCATCCCATCTTCCTTGTATCAGTCTTGCTTACTGCAGGGACGTAGACAGCTAAAGCAAAATCTGCAGTCTAATCTCTTAATCCCATTAATTATCACACAGACATTATTTTCCCTATTATAATTCCCCCGTTAGACCGTAACCACAAATTGAGAAATGCATGTGTTTGTAAAAAATGCTGAAATTGTTTTGAATTTTAGTCCTAACAGAATATTATAAGTTATTGCTCATAATCTGTATGTTATGCATTTAAATAGCAGTTTAAAAGATATTTAGAACATTTGTTGACATGTACTCTTTTTTTTAAAATTATATAAGTGTCACTTTTTAAAAACAAATTTTAGACTAGAGGCTTTCCATCATTTTAATTTCTTCTAAAAACTCCATAGACAAACTCCATAGATGGTGTGTTTATGGAGAAATGCATGTTGTAGTTTACATTTGCAAAGTGGTGTAGGGGTTAGCACTGGGTTTGCATGTTTCATGGTGTTGTGGCTATAATTCATAATGACCTCACTGCCTTAGGGTCTGTATTTAATCTGTGCATGCTGTTCTTTGCAGAATTGTGTGTTCTGCTCTTCTCTGAGGACCGATTCTTTCTGGGTACTTAAGCCTCTTCTGAAAATGCAAAATAGCCCTGTCCTCAATTGACATTTTATCCTGAATGGCTGAAGTTCACCAGGAAATATGCCAGTTGTTGCATTCTTTTTTTTATTTTATTTTTATTGCACTTGTAGGTCACAATTTAAAGTACTACCTACCTCAACCCCCGTGCATACTACGAATAACAAGCTGTTTGCTAATTAAAACACTTAATGTTATGATTGTTTCAATGATAACATGCTTATAAACTGTTATATAAGTTCTGGGATGTGAGAGCCTTGGTTATGCCTTCTTGGACAGCTTCTGGGACTTGCTGCAGTGAATTTGTTTAGAAAATGCCTTGAAGTGAAATCAAAAGGGCTCACACAATGGGGCCCCACAAACTTTTACAGAGATGGCATTTGAGAAGAATGGGTCTCATCTTTATAGAACATTATGAACTTCTCAGTTAAACTCCAAGGATTCAAAGATGCTCTTTGGACTCTAAACAGCAGAAAAGGGCACAGTGTAACTAATTTCGACACACAAGTTGGTTATAATTTTAAAAATATACATCAAAGCAGATGAGTAGTTTGACTATCCAGTACTATTTTGCATTTCATAATAGCCGGTGAGGTAATTCGAGTGTTTTATCCCAGCTGTCCACTAGAACATTTGATTTACTGTTACTCCAGCTCTGCTCAGTACATAAAATTGCATCCAATTTATTTTATTTTATTTTATTTTTAACTGGATCATTTTGCGCTTTGCTGCAAGGCCTGGGGTAAGAAGACACATTCAGACAGTCCAATTCAGAAACGACCTCTGATAGAACATCAGTGTGAGCGCACGTGAGTGTGTTCCATTTAAAGAAAAAAAAAAGAAGAAGAAAAAAAACGCTTTGTGCCCAGACCATAATTCATTCACCCAGACCACTTAGTCTTATTAGTCTACAACATGGGATTGATATTTCAAAACCATAAACAAGAAAACAAACAGAGAAGCCTCCATGGCACCATAACTCAGGCTTAGGCCACTTAATGTTATTGTAAACCAAATATTTAATATTTCAAGCCGTAAAGTAAAAGAAAAAAAAAACCCGATGAGCTCTTCATCCTGTGAGAGTGTTGTCTGTCCATCTCACGATTTGCTGAGTTTTATGTTATCAGTACTATATACTATATCCGGGTAAGGGTGTGTGGTTGTAAAAAAATCATTGCTCTATAAACTTTGTATTATTATCCTCCTAATACTTATACCTTTAATGTGTATTTTTATCAAAAATGTAGCATAAACACAAATTAAATTCTGCATCAGTTTCTCTGTAGAGAAAGACAAGTATAACAAACTTTTATTAGCTGAAAAACTCCAACGGTTCCCTACTTAATTTGTGTGCAAGGTATAACTGGCTAATTGTTTTAACCAGTTATATTGATAGGTGGCTCTCCGTTTGGGTTATATCCATGACTACTCATGTGTGTTGTGATACAAAACCTTTTTTTATTTGTCCTTTTGAAATCAAGAAAAAAGTGTGGGAGCCTTCCTTCATTCAGCAGACTGACAGTGTGCAGCAACAGGTGGAGAAGGGGCAGAGCTGTGTAATCCTATACCTATACTCCAAACAGTTGGGGAAAAAAATAAATAAATAAAAATCTTGCATGTCATTAAAACTTTAAAACCAAATTACTTCAACTTTTTAATCTTCATATAGAATGCTGCTTAATTGGCCCATAGTGTATTGGGAATTGTATGAAAACCACAAATTTACCTGCTGAACTCTCATGTTCTCTAATCCACAAAAATGTTTAAACTTTAAAACAAATATTTAAGCCTAAGGTTGATATTATGCAAAATAGACAGTTGGCTCAGTGGGAAAAGAAGAGCTAAAATTGAGGATTCATGGAAGCAGAGGTAGGCTGTTGATTTGAGTCAGCTCAAGCACAACTCTCCATCACTCACCTGGTAATAGCTGACTCACTCACTGTTTTGGTGTCTGCAGATAATGTATTCAGTGTTTTTCTATTTTCAGTCGGGTAGTCAGCACATTGCATGGGCACTGTTGATTGTTTATGTGCCATTACACTCATCTTTATCACATGCTACATATTTTGTCTGCATAACTGGATTGAAGTAATTATAAATTTCAGTCTAAAATGATTAATATATCATGATAGCTTAAGAGTTATAAAGTTAAAAATGTTTCTAGAACATTTCAAAGTAAAATTAACTGACAGGTCCATACAGGTCTCCACCCCTGTTTGTGTCATATTATACACATGGAAACAAACTTGTGGATTAACAATTGGCATTTTCACATAAGCTATGTTTTTTTTGTTGTTTTGTTTCGTTTTGCATTTAATGGCAGTTTTAAAAATGGATCAGTAACATTTATTTCTAGGCTAGTTTTGTAAGGGTTGATACAGATGTGTAAATATTAAATTGTGATGTGTTTTAACTGGTGTGCACTCAGTCAATTTAAAGATAGCATTTTTCAAACGTCTTCAGTGAGGGATTATGCTACTATTTTTTGGCTTTTTACATATCTTTATCAAGAGTGACAATATGTCACTCTGTCTATGATTCTGGTGTCAATTATCTGGATCACCAGGTTAATTTTTTGATAGGGAAGATTCAGACTTTTGCAGCTGATTCTGGGTTCCATGTACCGTATTAACCCTTAGTTCAGTCTGCAGACAGAATAATTATGACTGGATACCTTCATTCTGTATAGTTATGCAAACACATATAAACAAAGAGGCACACAGGCTGAAAATTGTTTACCTTTGCAACTGTCTCTTCGCTCTTCTTGCGTTTGACAGAAATCCCTATAATTAGTTTGCCTATAGCTCCTCTGCTGTTTTTAATGGAGTGAAATAATTTCACTTAATTGGTAAACAGGCTTTTAGATGTTCATCCACACACTCAATATCATAAAACCCTTAATTTTGAGTTATGGGGGTTATTCTGTGCCCGAGTTTGACTGAATGTGTGTTTTCTTAGTTAATGTTTTCTAAGAATTTGAATGTTGACAAATTCTAATATTTTTTCAATTTGAGAGCCTGTCTTTTGTTCATTATATGACATCTTTCTTTCTATAATTCAATTCGCTCTCCCAGGCTCCAGTTTCACTCGCCTGACAGTCTCCCTTTTTTTGGTAACTTTCGCTCCTTTTATTTCCGTCACATTGTTGGACTTTTCCTTGATGTGGCTCTGCTGAGAAATCCGAGAGAAATCAATCTGCCATGTGTGATTCTGTGGTCACAAGAATAAATTTCATACAGAGTTAGCCATTGTAGACGTCCCCATATCCTGCATATATCCTATTTTTCTGGTCTCTAGCTTGTGATCTGTGTGGAAGGCCATAATGTCCTGCAGCTCTGCCCACCCATTACTGTAGCTGTTTATAAATAACTCCTCATGAAGTGATGCAAGTAAGTCACTGATTCACAAAAAAAAAAATTTCTTAAAAAAATTACAGTATTATTTATCTTTGAAAGCTGCTTTTGCTGTCTTATTTTGTCGGCTTTCAATGTTTACATTATTTTATTAATGTGCAAATAATTCACCCCTACTTTTTTTAATATCATGAAGTGCTTTCTAACAAAGTTGTCTGTAATGAAGATAGCATATAAATAAATAAAGTGACTCTCTGATGCCAAGTATCCACGTTGCACTTTTTCTTGATGACATATTTATTAGATTTTCTATGATTCACGCTCATGTCCTCATACAGTCCATGTCTCTTGTAAAAGCGTCTGGTCCTCTGTAACTGTCTCTATAAAAAACAAGCAAACCTAATTTTGTAAGTGAAGCTGAATAAGTGATTTGCGCTTTGGACAATCAAAATGTTTAGAAGCTTTAACTTTCGGCAGAGAATAGGAAGTGGAAGCATTCATATATATATATATATATATATATATATATATTTTTTTTTTTTTTTTTTTGTTTTTGTTTCATGATTTTCTTTCAAACTTTCATTTTATTTTAATGTATTGCAAAAGAAAATTATTTCGTGATCATGACAAAAAGCAATGGTTTAATGGTTGCATGCTAGACCAATGGTACATTTGTCCATACATTCATCTAATCCAACAATGGACCAAGATAGCAAGAGGTGAATGAAACATTCAGCACAGCAACTGTATAGTTTTATTCTTGATAATACCAAGGTGTTCTTAGGAAAGAAGGAACATATAATCCCTCTAGTGAAGCCTGGGTATTCCTTCGGGTCGTTCCCAGAAAAACTCAAGCACAGTGTGGAGGTCCAGTCATTTCAGCACTGAGCAACAATCTCATTACGACAGGCGAAGACAGGATTCATCTGTAAGCTTCTCACGTCACTGCCATCTCACATAAATAAGTCTGAAACTTAAACTCCTCTTATTGAAGAAAAATTTTTTACTTTTCACTTTCTTCTATCAGAAGGAAGTGGAACGTAATTGATAAAATGATTACAAAATCATTCTTTTTTTTTTACTCCTAGACAATCACTCTCTGTTCAGAAAAAATATGTAAACCAAAACTATTAAAATTATATTGTACTATAATAAGACACCTTTACATATTTATTCATGAAGAGATATAAATGGTGATATCATCATGAACTGACCTTAATTGTTCCAAATGGTCACAAAATGTTTGCCGTGCCCAACAGTGGGCAATAGGAGCCTTTTCACATCTTTAACTTTTGTTTCAACCACAAACTTACCACTGTTTCTGACTCAATCATGACATATCTGCTTTACTTGTCTGAAATATACTCGTCTTTCCCATAAAAAAAAAAATGACTAAGATAAATTGGCTTTTGTATCATTTTATGTTTTTATCCAAGTCAAATATGAAGCTATGTTAAGGATTGTCAAAGAAAACCCTTCACAGTTTCAGAAACTTACAAGTGCATCAGGTTAATTATAAAACTGCTTCAGTCGAAATTTGTTTTTAGTAAAACTTAATCTGGTGATTGTTGTAAAAACAACAATTTCTTAATTTTAAAAAATAAAAAAAACTTGGATTTTATTGCAAATTGAAGCCACTGTAATAGAAGATAAATTTATTGAGAGTGTTTTACACATCGATAACTGTGAAAAGCCTTGTACAAATTACAATAGAAGTATTTCCTGATACCACCTGATTAATACTTTTCTACATTTAATTAACTGATCAATTTGTTTAGTTGTACTTTCATTTTGTTCACGCTTGTCTTGCTTTAGGTTGATTTGTAAATACATGACTGTCGAGAAAGCCTAATAATTGGTGCAAGGGCTTAGCAAGGCCTTTGTTGTGAAAAGTTGGTCTCCAAAAAGTGTGCAACTGCTTGGACCTTGTGCTAACCGCTGCTTGTGCGAAAAGAAAATGGTCTCCCCTGGGATCTGTGTGTTAGTGAGGAGTTGCCGTTGTCTGATGCCTCTAAAGGAGATTAATGAAAGGACTACAAACAGGGACGGAGGGCAGAGACGGAGGGATGAGAGAGAGGCCGCAGGGGAGAGAGCTGATGGGGAGGAGGGTTGAAGTGATGGTAGGTGAGAATGTGTGTGTGTTGCTTGGAGAGACTTGTACGAAGTCCATTCATGGCCTGTTGAATGGAATTCTTTCTCCCCTCTGTTTTTTTCTTTCTTTCTTTCTTTTTTTTCAAATATTCTCATTCCCTCTCTGGCCAAGTCTCTCCGTCAACTAGTTATTCTCTCTTTTTCTTTTTTTTGCAATCTTTAATGGTTTGTATCCCCCTCTTGCGCCACATTCCTCCTGTCCGGCCTGTCATGGCTTCACGTCTGTGATGTCATTCAGAACAATAAAGCCAAGCTTCCCTGGAATGTAGTTTGGACTGAAAGGGCTGACTCTGAGAGAAAATGGGTGGGAACGAATTAACTACATGGGGAAACTGAGTGGTAAAATGTTAAAAGGCATGGAAATAGCTCAATGAATGGAACCAAACAGACAAAAGATCAGATCATTGAAATATTTTAGATATGCCCAAATGACATGGAACGGTTTGCAGCAGTTTCACCTCCAGTTTCAGAAAATAAAAAAGATATTCATGATGTTGTGGAGCATTTATCTCAGCTGAAATGTGAGGTATATTAAAACTCAGAGCGTGGGAGAGTTGTACGGGCACTGAAGAGGTTTAGACAAGAGTTTAAATGGTGAGGTGAAAGGGACAGGTGCATGCTGGTGTTTGTTGTTAGGATTTTACCAGTTGTTACGCTCCATTAGAACCATAGTCGCCAGATGAGACATTGAGAGCTGTTGTGACACAGAGTTCATGCAGGTAATTAAGCTAGTTTAAATCCATTTAGCAAAACTGCTACAACTTTCATCTGTGTCTGCTGTCAATTGTAAATAAATGTGTTAAAAAATTGCCAATGTTTTTGAATCTCCCAAAGTGTAATTTAATATCTAAAGAATTTTTATGTCCTGTCCACTCGAATATAAATAGTGCTTGTACATATGTATGATACATAACTTATTCCTTTTCCCTAACAAAGACTGCTAAAATGAAAATTTCCAATTAGTAGTGAGTATCCTTACACATGGGCAAGTTTATTCCGTAGTTAGCATTGTGTATTGTGCCTTTGCTGAGTGACGTAAATTTTTTTTGAAAAGCATATGAGAAATTGACCTCTGTGCCATATTTACATCCAAGGGGAAGTGGAAGTCAAGGATTAATAAAAATAACTTTCTAGACACTCAAAAAATATTATAAACTGTGTTTGAAAGAAAAGCAACCTACTTTTGTCAGGGGAGAATATTTCAACTAGCTCTACTATATAGTGCATTTGAATTGTCTTAAAAGTCAAAGCACTTATATGGTAATGACATCACAGCTGCATAAAACACATTGCAGTTGCAGTGGAATTTGAGTATGATTCACCTCCTGTTATGGAACAGGCTATGCACTTTGAGCAATACAAGCCAATATGTCTTCCTCTTTTATGTGTTTTAGTATCTGAATGTCAGTGGAGCTCAACCTTTAGGAAACCTGAATTGATTTATTTGCTCAACACAGCAGTATAGTTGTACCTCTGTAAATATTATGCCTGGGAATATATAGCCTGTTCTTGTCCCCTCACACATAATAATACTAATTATGACCCAATAGTACTTTGGGTCATAATTAGTGGTTGAAAAAAAGTCTCAAATTGATGCCAAAGGACTATTGATTTTCTAGCTTGTAGAAAATCATCAGACATATAGTTGTAATACTGTTTTAAACACACATGTCTGCACTAAAGCAGACAAAAGTACTTTTAGATCTTATCTAAAACCAAACAACTAATTAAATTGAAGTTCTGAAGTGATTTTTAATTTCTTCTTTTGTTTGATTATTTTATTTAACGGCTGTTTATTGGCAATAAGACACTGTATATATACTGTGTATATATGCAGTACAGACCAAAAGTTTGGACACACCTTCTCATTCAATGAGTTTCCTTTATTTTCATGACTATTGACATTGTAGAT
>CAEFZX010000543.1:0-49055 GCA_903066825.1 Alfaro cultratus | reverse complement strand
CGCTTCCATGGCAACACATGACCTCAAAGAAAAGAGAGGATGATTAAAACACAAATATTAAATAAAGCAAAAATATAAGAAGCACAAAAAACAGCTGTTAAGGAGGGGGCAAATCCCTCACAAGGTCCATAATTGAAATAAAAAGATGTATTTAGTATTTTGATATTAATAAGCACAGTTTGTATGAAGTTGATGGTGCAGCTTCTCTCATTGTGACTATTTTAATAGCTCAGTTTAAAGCTCCATTGTTAAAAGCTGGGTGGCCTTCGATTGTAAAGGAAGGTGTTCGAGAAGAACTATCTAGAAATCCAATTTCTTCTCTAAGACACATTAAGTATTTATGTAATTTTACTGTTTTAAACTGTCAAATGGTTTTGAACAACTAAGTCACTTTGGTTTTACTCTCCATAAGTAACGTATTATAGATTTGTGAAGCAAACACAACATTCTTTCAAATCTTGTCAGACATTATCATTACCTCCTCATCAGTTATATTTACAACAGAAAAGAAACACAAAAAGGCACATACTTGAATTTCTTTAATTAGTGCTATTATCCATTATCTTTAGTCCTCTGGGGTCTTTTGGGACAGACGCCAAACAGCCTGAGCTCTGAATAGGAAATCTAAAAATAGGGCTGCTACCACCCACTGCAGCTGACAGGCACGCTGCTTTGTGAAACACAAATATGTGCATGACCACACACAATGACCCCTCCAGCATATACCTATAAATACAAATGCACACTCATTAACACAGAGTGTCTTTTTAAATCCACAATGGAATCTTATAGGTTTAGAGATTAAACTCAGCAGTTATGTCACTTTATTCTGTGTCAATTAAAGCAGAGAGTTTTGTCAGTACCTGGTAGTCAGCTCTCAAAAGTTACTGTCGGTGTACTTTTTGAAGTTGTCATTACTTACAATACATAAACCCACAAAAGTAGTTATGAAAGAAGACTGAGAGCAAGACTTAGAAGCCTCTTAAATCTACTGTCAGCTGGGACCCTTTATGTAAGGTTCTTTCTTTTTTATAGATGATATTCTTGACTTGCATATGTGTATTATTAAGATCCTTGCACCTGAAAGCATTGACTACCTGAAGTCCTAATCTGGACTGCTGACTCATCAGGTGCATTTGGAGGGATTTCCTCCAACTATTCCTCATTCAGAGAGTCTTGCCAGCTTCTGATTGCTTCAGTTGGAGAAATGTTTCCTGATTTCAAAACTGTGGCTGAAGTGGCCCTTGTAGTTCCATTCTACAATATGGAGCAGAGTGGGGATTCGGTCTCCAAGTCAGCTATCAAAACGCCAAGACATTTGATTACACACAGGCGAGTGTGCAATTCAGGTGTGAAGTTTTAAAGTTAGTGGATGCTGCTTAAATTCAGGTGTGCTCCATTGTCCAGAGATTACGGTAGGCTCATTTTTAACACTGTTTTAAGGCCACAATTTTTTGTGACTATTTCAGTTCAGTGGGTACGAAGACCTTAGTAAAAGCAAAGCTTGAAATGCCCTGGGCCAGTTTTTATTGTAAGATGACATTTTGAGGAATTGAAATGTTGTCTCCATGTCAGTTTTACACTGCATCAATTTGATTACAAATTGTGAACACACCCTGAGTCACTTAGATGCTTAACTTACATCTACTGTTGCAAAAATTCTGCCAATGCATCTGACCACTCACACATGGTGTGTGAGTGGTCTAAGTGTAGTGTGTGACAAATTCAAAGTGTGGTGTGTGACCTTCCTGGCAATCCTATCAGTCAAACTCTGATGCTACTTTTATAACCAAGGACAAATATACACCTCTAAAACATCAGAGTTTGCTGTAACTGGATTTAATTTAAGGATATCAGATTAAAGGGAGGAGAATACAAAAGCAGTTGTTTTTTTATTTTTATTGGCACACATTATAGAAACCATGTATCACTTTCTTTCTGTTGTCCACTTCTTTGTGTCAGCTTAGTTGATAAAATCCAAATAACATGCCTTAGAGTTTGACATTATAATAAAACAAAATATGGGTTGGTCTCGGGCCTATGAATACTTTTGTAAGTACACTTTATGCTAGGCATGCATTCTGGAACCAGTTAAGATCTTTATAACTCTTGCTTGAACAAGAGGTTATGAATTAATCTGAGCAGACATTTTCACAAATATGATATAATTACACTGAAATATTGAGCTCCAATAGCTTTTATTTTACCCATGTTGTTTCATTATCCACAAAATTGTGTTAAACGTTCAACCAGACACTTTAGGTGAACTTCTACAGACCATTACATTAGCATGGAAAATGATTTATTTGAGAAAATACCACTGATCTAATATTTTACCTCATATTTCTACTAAGATGGTTGGTTCAATAAAGACCAGCATTTTTTAAATTTTTTGATAAAACATTCTATGATTTGATTTAGAATATTTTCCCATATATTTTTATTTTTTTAAAGTCTATGACTTTTACAATTTCTTACTAGTACAATCACTGATTGAATCTGACTCTTAATTGCTCATGCAGTCATGTTTCAGAAGAGACAGCTATGAATGCACAGCTGACCAACTTTACCAGCAGCTGAAACTGGATCCCCTGACAGCTGAATGTAGGACTGGCAACAGACAAGACAAGGTGGGGGATTTATATGTGAGGAGGGGAGATACTCTGAAGCCACAATTGTTGGCAAAGAGGTTAAAATATGTAACTCTACATAATATTAAAAGACTGTAATAAACTGGTGTAAAAATAAATCTATGATCGTGATCGTTGAAAATGGCATCCAGAAGCTTGTCTATATTTTGAGTTTATGATCAGCAAAAAGACTCGTTTACAGTTTTATTGTGATCTGATGTAACTGGCCATTGAAAAAAAAATCTCAGTAAACTTGAAAGTCCAGAATTAATGTTCTCTAAACATCCTGTCTAATATATCAAAGGGATAGGATTACTTTGCTTTGAGGGTGGTTGAGTGGTGGGCGTAGGACAGCAGGGTATATGGAGAAAGAGGGAGGCCATAGAGGAGGGGTTAGGGGCTAGAGTGGGTGTGGATGGTCTACAAATAGTTGCTCTGAGCGCCTGCCATTTCTTCACCAAGTTTTTCTTCCACTTGCCTGGTGGGACTGTTGGGTCTTAACACCCGAAGCAACTTCTTTGAACCCACAAACCAATCAAGCAGTCAAGCAACCATGAGCAAATCCTACTCCTCGTCAACCCAGAGTGCCTCCTCCTACCGCCGGACCTTTGGTTCTGGTGTTGGTTCATCACCAATGTCATCCATCTTCTCCTCCTTAGGAGGAGGTCGAGGCTCTTCTTCCAGCCATATGTCTTCCAGAGTGTACGAGGTCAAGAGTAGTGCTGTTCCCTCCTTCTCCAGCTTCAGAGTTTCTTCTGGAGCTGGGGGAGCAGGATTTGGCTCTTCAACAGCTGTGCGTACCTATGGAGGTGAGAAGCTCGACTTTAACCTCGCAGACGCCATGAACCAAGACTTTCTCAACACAAGGACCAATGAGAAGGCCGAGCTTCAGCACCTCAACGACCGCTTCGCCAGCTACATTGAGAAGGTACGCTTCCTGGAGCAGCAGAATGCTGCCCTGACCGTGGAGATCGAGAAGCTGAGGGTTCGCGAGGGTCCTGGCCGTGTGGCTGAGCTGTATGAGGAAGAAATGAGGGAACTGAGGAGGCAGATTGAGGCCCTCACCAACCAACGTGCCAGGGTGGAAGTGGAGAGGGACAACTTGGCTGATGATCTGCAGAAACTAAAACTAAGGTAGGTTCTGATGGTGTGTCAATAAGGAATGAATACATGATGAGTAGGCTCCAGAAAGTTTTGTAAAAGAGGCCAGAGGGTTTGCTAATTAACAGCTTGAGGTGGTGCAGAATAATTAAAAGCCATAATAGAATATTCTGAGCTTTATATCAACGTGGCAGTACTAGAAATTTGAGTAACCTTAAAAGAAGAAGAAAAAAAACATTGATCCCATGTTCTGTCAAGCAATACCAAACAAGATATTGTTAAGCTACTTGGAAAAAAGATTATCTGAAGACAAAAAACAGAGGAGTAGAAATACTTTGTTATTTTCTCTCTTTTGGAGAAAAGAGAAGCCATAGGTAAACCTTGAAGAATTTCAAAGTTGGCCTTCTTGAGTGAATGCTACCGTTTTCAAGCTTCCTATAATTGTGCAACTGCATTCCAAAGTGACATCACTGAGGAAAATAGAGATAGAGACAGATTTACAGACTCATAGGAATGAACCTTAAACAGACAGATAAAGTTTCAGCCAGACGTACAACATTCAGACAGGAAGAGAGGTGGACAGTAGAAAAAACAAAATCTGTTATTTTTAGACACTAAAAGGAAATAACATTCTAAATTTCACTTCACGTCCCTTGCAAACTTTGTTTGTTGAGCTATATTTGCCTGTTTATAGCATTCAGGTCAGTTTGTGTTTCTGGGACAACTCCATCATGACACTGGATGCATCATCGCTCACATTACAGTGTGTAATAAAAACCCACCCCAACACGCACAGCATGCAGTCAGCTTCCAATTCTTACACACATGCACACACACAGTCTACAGCACGTACACAGGCTCCTGCTCTTCACATTCTGTTTATCAGCCCTCTTCTTTCAGCTGCCTGAAGCTGTGAGTAAGTCCAGCAAAAGGACTTGCTTCACCCACTGAGATCAAAATATACACCATAACCTCCTGCTTGCTCAAAGCTACAGCACGTGAAAATAACAAGCAGGTATTAATATTTTTATGTCGTCCTCCAAAGATCAGTCACTTTCCAAACCTTTGATGCCTGTAAATATCCATAGATAAAAAAAAAATGTAATTAAAAAAAAAAAGTTTGGTGAAATGATAAATGTGGAAAAAGCAGGAATAGTTCTTGTTATCACCCCTTGGCTGCTGCCAGTGGGGGAGCAGCTGCATTAAAACTTTAGGGCTAAAAGAGCAAGCAGGCAAAGAGGTGTGGGTGTTTGGATACAAGCAGAGTTTAAATAGAATACAGTTTGTGTCTCTCAGGTTTTATTTTTAAGTACAAATGCAGCAGCACCCAAATAGAAATGAAAGGCAAGAAGAATTTGTCCTATAACTTTCCTCTGTTATTGTTTTTTTCCCCTGGGGGATAACTCTTCCACCTTTTAGACTGCAAGAAGAAATCCACCAGAAGGAAGAAGCTGAGAACAACCTGTCTGCCTTCAGAGCTGTATGTCTTAATTTTTGTGTTTGAACTTTAGTTTAACTTTTTAAATAAAACTCTGTTTCTGCCTCATCTTTTTGTAAAACAGATTCTTAGTCATTTGCCTTTGCCTGAAAAGATTCTCTTGCTGTGTTCTTGTTTGCAGGATGTTGACAGTGCCACTCTGGCCAGGCTGGACCTGGAGCGGCGCATTGAGAGCCTGCAAGAAGAGATTGCCTTCCTCAAGAAAATCCATGAAGAGGTTTGATACTCTTCTAAATGTTTCCTGTACACAGGCATTGTTTTGTCTCTATGATAGTTTGTAACAGAGTCTCTCACCCACTGATGCTAAATCACATGCACTAACACACAGTGCATGTGTGTTAGTCACAACCACATGTGTTAGGCACAACCAAAAAAATACTTTTACACATTACCTTGCCGAGATCAAAGAACTGGATGAGCCACAAGCTCAGCTCAGTTTCAGTGCACAGCTGAGGATCCATCTTGTCATTTTGTCTTTTTTGTCTCAACTTTGACCTCCTAGAAATGCTGAAGTGCTGACTGGTTTAAAGGAGCATGTCAGCTGTTGCGGAAATAGCTGAAGTGTGTGTGCTTGTATACGTGGCAACAAATGGATAGCTATTTTAAACTATTTGATTAGACCAAACGACAGCTGAATGCAACTTTAGCTTGTAAAATTCTATATTTTTATCGAGAATAAAAGAATTGCATTTGCTGCTACTAGAATTTACGCTTTTAGTACTTTCTCCCATTGCACATAAAAAGAAGGATTTATTAGTGTTTAGATATTTTATTTTTAATGTCAGTTCAGACAGGAAGTGCATTATTACACATACAAATTTAAGAAAGTGCAATGAAACTACATTGTTACACTGAACTTATAAATTTTGTACAACTGTTTATGAGGCCTTTAATTCTTTAAGGAGGTAGACATATTTGTAAGATAATTACAGTTAAAAATGTAACTTGTTTATTGGATTTTTTTAACAGAACAATTTTAAAACTATCTGTTTTCTTTCTAATTGCTTTTTGTGGTTATAACCAATCAGATATTTATTTAATTTTTTTTGCATTTTGCTCCTTGTAGAAACATTTTATGAAGATTTTCCTTTTTTTTAAATGATTACACAGAAAAAAAACAAAGAGGATGCAAATAAGTCAAAAGGATACTGTAGTGAAAGTGTGTTTATCAGTTGAACTTTTATTACATGGGTTATTGTGTGTGTTGCTTTCTACCATGTTTTTTGTGCCCTTTTAGTTGGGAAAATAAAAACAGATGACTATAATTTTCTAATGTATCAAATAAGATGCAGAGCAAGAGAAAAATCTAGATGTGTACTTTCAAACTATAGAATATTCTGACTATTATTTCTTTTGTAAGGCTTTGAAGGGTTAAGCTGCAGTTTATTTCTCTCTTAAACATAATTTCAGTAAGTTTATTTTTGCTAAAAATGAATCTCTTCTTTCCATGAACACCTTGCAGGAGATCCGAGAGCTGCAGAGCCAGATGCAGGACACTCAGGTCCAGATCCAGATGGACATGTCCAAGCCTGATCTGACTGCTGCTCTCAGGGACATCCGCATGCAATATGAAGCCATCGCTGCAAAGAACATTGCAGAGGCTGAAGACTGGTACAAGTCTAAGGTAGATTAGATGCACTTAATGAGTAAAGTTTATTTTCTTCTGTTGCTAAAATGCTTAAACACTCACCTGGTATCTCCTTAAGGTGTCCGATCTGAACCAAGCTGTGAACAAGAACAACGACGCTCTGCGCCAGGCCAAACAGGACACCATGGAGTACAGGCACCAGATCCAGTCCTACACCTGTGAAATCGACTCTCTCAAGGGCACTGTCAGTATTTATTTAACTCACTGTATTCCTGTTATTTGTAAACTATACAGCTTGAATTTTTTATTTTGCTGTCAATCCAGTTTAAACATGACTTCACCTCCTTTCTATCCTTTCAGAATGAGTCTCTGCTGCGCCAGATGAGAGAAATGGAGGACAGGATGGGCCGGGAAGCCTCTGGCTACCAGGATACCATTGCACGGCTGCAGGAAGACATTGCCAAGATGAAGGTGATAAACTTTAGCATTTCACATGAGGCATGCATTGTGACAGCAGATAATAAAAGCAACAACTGTCAGATATAAGAGGTGGGGTTTCAGAAATACACAACCCATCTTTACCAGTTAATTTCAGTATTTCTAGTAACAGCTTGATTTTTGTTGGTGGGGAAACTTTAATTTCAGGAGTCAATAAGACTTTTAATTACATTTTTTTAATGTCTTGATCTAAAGGATGATATGGCTCGCCACTTGAGGGAGTACCAGGACCTCCTCAATGTGAAGATGGCTCTTGATATTGAAATTGCCACCTATCGCAAGCTGTTGGAGGGAGAGGAGAGCAGGTCTGTTTGCTATACACACCGATTAGAAGGATGATAACAAGCTCAAATGACCTAATTTTACGATTATTTTCTCTTTCTTTCCATTGCAGGATCACCACCACTATGCCTGTCCAGTCTGGCTATTCTTCCATTGGATTCAGAGGTAACAGGAATAGTAACATGTCCTTTTTTCAACACATAAATACTTGTTAAATCCATTTTACATTCCAAATGAGTCAATAAGCAGGATGATAACGTTTAATTATAGCCTGTGACTGAATATGGTAGATGCTATTTTCAGTTTATTACATGTCATGTACCTGCAGTAACGCTTTCTGACCACTGGGTGGAGACGTTAGAGAAGACAAAATACCACACAGGCCATTGGTTTCACAGATAAGCAAGCCAGACTTAGATGATTATGTAACTCTGTCTCCTCCTTTAGTCTTCAAATGTGTTTAATTTTACATGTTGAATTATTATTTTGAATAAATATATGTAATTTGCACATTTAAAATAAAAATTTAACACTGGAAAACAATAAGCAGCTTCAAAATCTCTTTTCTGATTCTCTCCCTAATGTAAAAAGCTTAGAAGAGTAGCTTTCTCAATCAATAGTAAACAACACTAGTGCCTTTAATCTGAATTGATTTTGTGTTACCGTAAATAAAGTTAATTTCCAAGCTAATTAGATGAATGCATTCTTACAGAGACCAGTCCTGAATCCCAGCGCGGATCAGAGGTTCACTCCAAGAAAACTGTTCTTATCAAGACTATTGAGACCCGCGATGGAGAGGTTTGAGCTCACATTCATCCACTTGTTGACAACACAAACAAACAAATTATAGACAAACACAAGCTGAATTACTCAGATGGGTGAACATACACATTGTAATCATTGTTTTTAAGGATTTTAAAATTGGAAAAATTATATCTTTACTATTTTTATGCTTTGTAGCAAGATTTGAAAGTAATACAAGATGCAATATACGAGAACACCTCAATCTAGGCATCCCAGTGGGAATTATGCCATTTAAAATTTATAAACTGAGAAAATTGTTCCATTTGTGAGTGGATTTGACAGTTCTGCTTCCACTTCTATGTGTCTAAGGGTGAACCACTGAAAAAGTGAGATTTTTAAGGTCTACGACATCATTCATTTTTGCAAATTCCTACTGAACAAACACAATGGGATGTGCTAACCTGTAGAAACACATGGTGAATTTTTTAGAATGAAGAACCAATAGGTGTAAAAGGATTCAGCAGTAATTACCATAACACAAACAATGTTAGAAAAGACTGTAAATTGGCATACTTGTGTGGTGACAGATCATGTTTAATATATGATATTCCTAGATGAAATATTCCATGAGCCAGGGTGCTAGTGCCCAGGGTGTAAGTTTAGTTTCATTGTTCCACCTAAACTTTTAGTAGCTGCTCACTTGCTTCTATAGCTTTGCTATAAGCATGACAAATACACTGAAATGACGTGGAAAGTCTTTGTTTCTCCTCTATAAGATGTTGTAGACTGTAGGCACTTTTTTGAAACTGTGACACTCTGTAACACTTTCTTCTTTGAACTGTTAGCTTCACTGGCCTGCACAGCACTTCACTCCAACCAATATCTGCACAATTTATATTAACCTTCTTAGCGATTTGTCTACATTAATTACTGGTTCTTTTTGTTGAATTATCCTTGACATTAATTGCTTTTATTTCTTCTGTCCCTTAAGGTTGTCAGTGAGTCAACACAGCATCAACAGGACATCATGTAAAGAGACATCATGAATGAAAAATAATAAAATATGAACAAATCTTTAAATTGTTTCCTACCGTTACTATAAGAAAAGATAAGCTGAGCAGATGTTTATAGGCAGAATTAATAATGTAAGCTTCAAGTTATGAACATAATTTTAATCGATTGTATTCATCATAAAATAGATGCAAGCAGGTTGGCTTTAGCCTGGTATTAAATGAATAGCATTCCAGGATTTTAAACTTTTTTAGCATTACTTTATATTTCAGAAAAGCATTCGACTTTGCTATTTCTCATCTCTGCATTTCCATTTTAACAAGCTGTTATGGTTCAGCATAATAAGGGAAGTTTTTGAGCGTCAAGACGGATCAGCGAGCCTGAAACACTGTGGTCAAACATACGGTAATACTGAAAGGAGATATTTTCACTGTGCATATTCCATTATTTGTCTTAGCACAAGTATGAACATGTGATCAGTTAGGGGCAATTGTTGTTGCAGAGTTAATGAATGTGTCAGTTTGTATTTAAAGAACATATATATTTAAAAAAAAAGTATTGAACTAAGAGGGAACTCAGTCATGTTTAAAGGTCGAGCTTAGTAGCATGTGTTTAGTGCTTGTGAATGAGAAGGTAAAAATGGTTTGATGTTTCACTCCAAATAAACCTCAGTGGAGATGTCCAAAACTGTGTGGTTTTAAATTCTTCTAATTTTAAAACTTAATAACAAACAATGATGATTTTGGCACTTTTTTCTTTTTATTGTCTGAGACTGCATACACACTTTTGCAAAGGCAGCCCTTGAACATTCTCACAACAGGACAGTGGGGTCATCCTGCTGTGGGAGTGTTTTTTGCCTCTAAGGGAAGAAGAATTAGTCAGAGTTGGTGGGAAAGTTTATTTAGTTAAATATATGAGAACAAAACTACTTAAAGCTGAAAAAACTTGAGACTAGGTTTGATCTTAAAATGAATAGCATATGTCAAAGTATGTTGTAGTAATGTGAGATTTGAAAAGGTACAGAAGGATACCTTTTCAAGGTACCATATTGCTGATCATTAGCACTTCTTAAATAATATGCACATCTTTGCATTGATTCCTTTATGAACTGTAATTATGCAAGCTTTGTCAGTCAAGCATAGCACTGCTATTTCAACATTTAATTCACGAGGAAGAGAAGAAGAGAGATTGAAAGAATCAATGTAGGAGATGTAAGAGTGAGGGGAATGTGAACAATGGCTGGGTAATGAGTTGTCCCTGGTCACACTTTGTTTCCAGCTGAAAGCAGATTAGAAAACAACAAGACTTGCAGTCTGTGTCGTTTGTCTCTGAAACCACTGGAGTGAAAATGTCAACAGAGATGAAAAAAGGCCATGGCTGTGAGTGTTGAAGACAGAAAAGAAACAGACAATAAATGAGCATTCGATGAAGAACAGGAGAGAAAGATGGTGATGCAGGCTGAAAAGAAGAGAAATGAAGACGGCGAACTGAATGAAAAGGTTATCTGGACAGAAAAAGATGCGGGAAGAAAAATTAGACAGAAGAAACTGCACAGAATGTTGTAAAGGAGTTCAAAAAGAAAGAATATGATATATATTACAGTAATTAGTGTGAGTTAGCCAGCATATTCTGCAGTCATTTTTTGCAGCTTGTGTCTAAAACGCCCCACTCATTATGTAGCAGGTCATCAGCAAAGGGCAACATATTTCTACTGTACTTTCTGCTTCCTTTAAAGTCAGCTTACTTTATAATTTCTTCCTACATATTGCTACCAGTTTTCTAATTCCTAAGGAGAACATTGGTTTCTAACCTCTATGCTAATTCATGATTTGGATACTGTGGATGTCTTAACATTTTTCTTCCGAACATAAGCCATCTTTAATTTTGTACCCAGGAATATGTTTTTGGAAAGACCCCAAACATGTCACAGTAAATGCTGATCTGTGCTTTAAACAAGCATGCAGCTGGAGTAGGTTTGAAGAAAAAAGATTCAAAGCCAAATTTAAATTCCAAGTTTAAAATTTGTCGGCTGAATTCCATCGTCACAGGTTCAACCAGCAGAATGAGAAAGATATTTACACAAGGTCAAATAAAAAAAAACATTCAGCAGGATCACAGCATAACAGGTCTACTCCATTGAAAGTATTCAGCTGCAGAAATGAAACACAACATAATGTTAAAAACATTAAAACCAAGTCAAATATTTGCACATTAAGATTATTTACAAGTCAGTATCTACAGTCAAAATATTCTCACAATATATAGTACAATATTCAGTGTAGCTGAATATTGTACTATATGAAAATAGTAAAAGACAAAATAATAAAAGTCTTCTTTATGTAGAAAGAAGACAAATGTCTTCTTTCTACATAAAAGAATTATTAGCCCACCCCACCAATTACAAGCAAGAGAGGAGCCAGTGATTAGCATTTACATATGATTACATACATCACCACTACAGCAAAAACACAACCAGGACATAAAAAAGAGGACTGAAGTACGAGCAAAAATAAAGTTACTCTATTACAGACATTACGGTGAAAGACCATCAGAGTAATACCATAAAGTAGAACAGGAGGTGGTTTAAATTAAAAAGAAGTAGTTCAGAAATTTTTAAAGTAGTTCTTGTTAGGAAGTTGCAGTTGTCTACTGTGGGTAACAAATTACCCACAACCATCTTTGCATTGTCATTTAGTATAAATGAAAATCAGTTGGTTGATGAGGCTGAAGCTAAAGTGTAATCTGAGGGGAGCCCAGACCAAAGTGGATTCATACCATATCGAAAATATTCCAGTTCCGAAACCTTCAAAGTGGTTTATGAAAGCAGCTTTTGATCATGTTTTGAACTGTCGCTCTGTTTTAACCAGGCTGCTTATTTTCGCAGCGAATGGAAATAGGAGGTGTCACAGTCATGTTCCTGTACAAAACATGCACCTCGAACTGCACATGTACAGCATCTCGTCAGATTAACCACCTACTAGAAAAGTGAGTCATTGTAAAAATCAATAAAAACATTTTCTAAACTACCAAAAGTATTTTTGCTTTTTGACCAGAAATGCTTTACATATTTAATCTTCAGCATGTTTAATGCAGGAACATTACTGATGGTGCACCACATCCTATCTCCTGTTCTGGTGAAAATAACCACCGACGTCTTTATAAGTAATCACAAAGTACAAACCTGATGACAGTTATAGGGTTAATAAAAGAGCACCCACATAAACCACCATGATGTTTTTGAGATTGGAGGTCTGCTTTGGTCATGGCCTCTCTCAGACTGGCCATTAGCTTCAGCCTCTGGGACCAACTAATCAGGATTTATGCTACTGGAGGTAAGATGTTAACTGCTTGTAACAGAACCTTACTTTAAATATTCTGAAGCATCCATCTAGTAATAATACATGTCCTTTCAAAGGTTTTTTACTTGGACAGTGTAAATATACAGAGATAAAGAGGTGTTTATGCACCCTTGGTCCAAAAAAGCTGGAAATCTGGGGTTTCCACATGGCAACAATGACACAACACAATGGATACAGGTATAACACGAGTTTTGCCATGCAATAATGGAGTACACGTAATTAATTGTCCCCCTGTAAGAAAGAACTGCAAAATCTGCAAAGGTCAAACACTATTAAATCAGTGCGTGAATGTTTAACTGTTGCTCCGCTTTGTTCTGTTCACATTTCAAATCATGGAATCCTACATTTTTAGGGATTAAGTTTAATCCGTTTCTTATTTTTGCATTATTGGCAGTATCATTTGCCAATAATGCAAATGATACTGCATTACAATGAGTAATATCACAATATTACTCATTGTAATATTTCCTTAAGTAGGAATTGTGCGTGTGTAAAACATCTAAGTTTCTGTAAGGCAGAAATAAAATAATGTTAAACATTACATCTTTACGTAAAACATTGAAATCCACATCTCCTCTCTGGATGGTGGCTCAACAGCTTAATTGCAAGAAATACATAAATTAAAAATAGAGTAACGTAAATTTATGTTGACACAAACACACATAGAGAAAGTCTAAAAGACAGGTCCAGCAGTAAACATTAGAGGGTGCCATTTGCAAATGCTTTCATCTTCTTACCTCTTTTCAATGAGCTAATCTTTCTTTATTACATAACATGTCATGAAAAACCTTTAGAAGTTAATCCTTTCAAGCGAAGCAGTATGTGGTACAACAAGAGGGGGAAGAGTATTGTACAGCATGCACATCTGACATTTAAATGAATCCCCCTCGTGTTTGCTAATAATTGGGCCAGCCCATCAGCTGTAGGGCTCACGTGTCCACTCAAACATAGAAGCAGACCGTTTGGGACCAAACATGGAGGAAGGTCAGTGATGAGATGCAAACACATCTGCCTTGGAGAATGGCACAATATGCAGAAAGCAATACTAATTTAGAAGAGGAATTAACAAAAAAACCCTCTTTGGTTTGAACCGCTCAGTTCGATTCACACCTACAATTCACTCCCCTTTTAAAAGCCCACAGGATTTTCCAAGCAACTGGCTATTTTCTGTATTAACAAGCTCTGATGAAAAAAATAACCCCAGTGAAATAAATATCTTACTTTACACAGACACCTCCAAGTGGAAAAAAAAGAACAGTAAGAGCTTTCAGTTCAGTGTTTGCATTGTACCTTCAGTTTGTTTTAACATTTAACACTGAGCACTCCCCTCAGAACCCTTGAAGTGAAGTGTGTCATCCTTTAACTTCCTTGAAGGTAGAGATACTGAATACAGATGAAGGGAAAAAAAAGTTGCAGTTCCCCGATACACTAAAGTACACACAATTCCATTTCAGCTGCGATGTTACAGAGTATGACAAATATACCCTCTTCCCTTCCCAGAACAGTCACATTGAAAAAATTACTGAAACAGTTTGCTTGATAACATATAAAACAGCCCATTTTCTCCAGTGCCTGGATGGAAAGCAAAAGCTTCACTGGCGCTAAGTGAAGAATATGATGGCCATCAATTTGTGCTCCCTCCAACCCCAAAGTCTTTGTTCATTATCATTCTAAAAACCAAAATGGTTGGCAAAAACACCAAACAAGATAAAAACATTTTGGGTTACAAATGATCAGAATATGGTAATCTTCATTTGGGTAAACTAACAGCTGATTGGACTTTTCAAGTCTTTTACTTCTGTTGGTGTCCAAGAGTTTTGAAGGAGGCAGTGATTGTGTGAATGTGTTTAGATCCGAACTGCTGGTCCACTGGGGACTGTGAGAGGCACTTGAGAGCCGCAGTCATAGTCCAGTTGAGCCATCCGAGAGCGACTCATTCGAGTGTGGGAGTAAGCCCGTCTTTCTGTCTGTCTGTCTCTGAAACTCCTGATGTAGCTCTGTGGATGGACAGACGATTAGAAAAAGTGAACAAACACCCTTCTCATCAACTGTATACTGTATGTCATAGATAATGTTTGATCAATGAGGCATATTTTACTCATTAAATTACACTAAGTGCACTAATCTGTTGACTTCAAATTGTTTGGACTGATATCAGAGTAAAGGGGTCATAACACAAACATGTGCCATACTTTGCACGTTGTATTTGTAAATATTTAAAACCGTGAATCATCTACATTACAATTATGTTAGACTTTTATGCTAGACTAACATGAAAGCCCAATAAAATACAGTTAACTGTGATTTTAACATGGTAGAAAAGTGGAAGAGTTGAAATGGTATGAATAATTTTTCAAGACACAGTAAATCTACTTAAGTTAAAGCAGGACTGTAATGTAGGATCTCAATAAAATCTCAACTTTTGTGGGATCATTCATTCCAAAGAACAAAAAGACAAATGTCAATAAAACTATTTTCTTCTTTCAGTTTAAGAATGAGAATAAGAATATTACCGGAGACAGCACATCTCCATCAAAGCGTCTTTTGGGGTTGGGTTTGCGGTGGTAGCCGGGTTCCGTCTGGGAAGGAGGAGGGACCTTAGGTTGCTGAGAGCTCTGGGTTTGGTGATGAGAGTGGGAGACCACTGGGTGGTGGTACTGCTGGTGATGGTGGCTGTGATGGGTATGAGCCTTCTGCTTGAGGGCGGTCTTCTGGTTTTGACGTTTTTTCTTCTTCTTGTTCTCCTTCTCCTTTTTCAGCTTTTCCTCTCTTTGTCGAATTCGTATGAGCTGAACCCGCCGCTGCTGTCGACTCAGTACCACTGGAGGTCAGAAAGAACAACAGGTTGATGATGTGGGGAAGGAAAGGAGAAAGAGAACAATGGGTAATCAAGAGAGAGGGCCTGTATTGTATTAGGGAAAACCAGTGAGGAACAATGCACTTGATAAGAGAGGGCAGATTAAGATATCATTTTTCTTGTGTCACTTTGCGGTCCTATATGCGTTTTTTGTATAATGCAGAGCAACTTGAAAAAATGAAAATGTAAGAAAAATGCAGACAACTTTTGCTTTTTTTTTTTGACATTTCTAATTTGTGAGGTGACTAATTTGCCATGCTGAGTCTACTTGCACCAAGCTGCTCAGTTTCCTGACATATTGTGAGTGGGTGAGTGTGAGCTGGCTATTTTAACACTCTTTTTAGCAGAGGATGTCCAAGATCCATGCCGTCTTATAGTCCATTATTTAAACTAATGAACATACTTAGCTTTGATTCATTCATTTTATATCAACATAAATGATGCTTCAGTTGAAGATATTTGTCCATTTATATTGTGTCTTTTATGAGCATCCTCACATTGCACACAGACAAAGGCACCGTGTGTTCATGTGTGTGGATGTTATGTGGTCTATTATTGTTCCTTTGTGCGTGTGAACATGAGGCACCATCTGCCAGGGAAACTGAGTAATGATACCCCCTCCTTTTCTATTTCTTAGTTCACTCTATGCCAAGCCTCTCTGCGCAAATGCTTCTGTGTGTCATAGGCCCAGCATACTCGTGAAGCTATCATGTAAGTTCCAACATAAGTTTTTTTTTATTGTAGCAGACAAATGAAAATGAGACACAAATAAAAATTTGACCTAATTCATTCATTCATGTTGTGTTGCAGTCACTGTTCTGATAGAAAACATGATTTCCTTCACTGTTTCCCTTGATGTGCCCCTGCTTACCCATTGTGCCCCGTTTTGCAACCCTCACCCATGCCCTTCCCCCCATACACCTGCTCCCTCATTACTCTGTCCCTTTTCAGTCATTCCATTTCTCTTTTGCACAATAGTTCTTGTCACCATTACATGGCACTTTTAGCAGCCTAATGCATTCTTATATCTAATTATATTTTGGAAAACACAAGCCTGGATACTTTTACTTTGATGCTGACAGTTGTAAAGTAATATATATATATATATATATATATATATATATATATATATATTTTTTTTTTTTTTATCACCAATAAGCTTTTTATCTATGATTGATTAGTTTATAATATTTGACTTAAATGGATGCACACCTATAAATTTACCTTTAGAGAAATGCTCAAACATGCTGCTTCCTCTTTCTACATTGAGGGAAAATCGAAATATATCAGCTGTGATATGAAGAACAATTATTAGAGACTTGCATAAATCTGGTTAATCCTTGGGTACAATTTCCAGTTGCCAGAAGATACCACAAGCATTGCATTTTAGCATAAGCAGAAGAGTAATGTTTAGTTATCATATTGAATTATAAAGAGGATGCAATAATTTTCTCACAGATAAATGTCTTTTCATTGCAAAATGTGCACGGATACTGGTTGAAGCTAGTAAGAATTGTCATTATTCAGAGAGAAATTAGTCATGCACTGTGATGCTTTGGCAGGCTACTACGAGGAGGAAGTTCATAAAAGCATCATAAAGTGCCAAATTACATTCTCCAAATGGGCACAAGAATAAAGAATCTAATTTCCGGTAACATATTCTCTGCTCTGATGAAACAAAAACTAAAATGTTTGGCCACAAAGACTATGACGGCATTTGAAGAAAAAGGGGGAAACTTGCAAGCCTGAGGACCCTAACCCCAGAATTCAGCAAAAATTAAGTACTTTTGGAAATATTAAATAGCCTAAAACAGTAAATGTTTAGTCTGATTTAATATAAGACAGGGAAAGAAAACTTATGTGTCTTTTTATAGAGTGTAATAAATAGCAAATAAAACAGCAAATCCACAATGCAACCTTTGTGTTTAACGCTGTTTTGAATTTAAAAGAAACCACTGATGTTTCTTTTCTGGGCTTCTATCCACTGTATAGAATTGGATTTTTTTCTTTTTCAAAATAACACTAAGAGCTTCCTCCACGTCCTCTGTGTGGTAGCCATGGCAGCCTGCAGTTTAATCCTATTATTTGAGCCAATGTGTAACTTATTCTATGAAACTTTGCAGCTGTGAATGCCAGCAGAGATCAAATGAAGTGTGTGTTTCAATCATAGATATGTGTGAGTGAAAAAAATACTTTGCACCAATGCATTTGTGTGTCCCTCCAGTCCCTGCTTTTGATTTTATACAGAAGTTATAAAGCGCTTGTATGCTGCATCTAGAGATTCGCTTTGTGCATGAGTTGACCATCTGTGTTGTGGTTGCTTTCAGAATAGATTAAGGCTGTTTCTGTCAATAACAGATTCTGGTGAAAACATTGTTACTGGTATATTCAGACTCTCCTTTGCAAGACAACAAACACACACCTACACACACAGAACCCTGTCCGCATGGTGGCTCTAATTCCTGAAGCAATGACAATACTTCTTTAAAGTTACAATTTATCATAGAAGCTTGTAGTGGCCGTGGTCGGATCAATACTGAAGCAGGATTAGAAAATCAGCGTCTGTCAAACGCATCCATCCCCACAACTCACATTAGGACAGAAGCTATATCTAACTTTTGGTTTATTTTTCGAATGGCAAAATCTCAAATCTCCCACATAATAATCTAAAAATAAGGCCTTATGCAAGCTTGGAAAATATTCTCCAAATTTCTTACCAATTTCTCGTAGTCATCAAGCTATAATTCTTTACCCAAACATAAGTGCAGGGAAAAATGAATGCAGCAGAAAAAATCCAAAAAGCTTCACATTTGACATAAACAATAATTTGTGTTAGCTAAGGTGCCTGCATATTTGTTATATGCAGGCACCATAAACCACCATAAACCCTGGTAATTCATTCTCTTCATATGTTTTCATGTTACTATCACAAACTGCAGTGTACATTATTTTTTTATTTTTGTAATAGAAGTTTGTATGTATATTTTTGTGGTTACAACCTTACAGAAGGTAAAAAACAATATATAAAAATATACAGTTTTGGCTATGAAGCTTCATTTGTTTTCTACAATTTGACTTGAGCGTTTCAAATTTATGTGTTTTACTGTTTTACTGTTAATTATTTTTATTCTCCAGCCACTGTGAGAACTATTTTTAACATTTTTAAGTTTTCATTTTCATCTGTCAACTGTTATGAAAAGAAATTTAATTACTATCAAATCCATGCTGAGCTTAAATAACCTGTCTCCTGTAATTGCTTTGAAGTCAATTCTGAATATAGCCGGATGAAAAGATGCATTTACATGTTTCTGTCCTCTCTCTGTCCCTGAAACTGTGAATCAGCTTATGATCTGCTGCTACCTGTGGTGAGGTGACACTGTTTAAATGACACCCATGTTTTTTTTCCTTAAATAATTTTGCAGTTACAGTTGACTTCACTAAGTTAATCTTCTTTTTTAATTTTAAGAAAACCATTCTGTTTTTTTTGTTGACTTCTTTTGCAGTGTACTATGTAACATCAATGTCATCCTGCAAGATGAGCTTCAAAGAGTCTATCACATGAAGAGAAACTGTGAGGCACAAAACTGTGAGGCTTTATTTTGAATGTTGATGAAATGATGAAATAAAAATAGTGAAATATTGCTTTGATTTTTTAAGAGAACGAAAGCTTTCCAAGTCGGGTCAACAGAATTGTTCTCTGAAGCAAACCTCTTGTGTTTTAAATTGGGAAATTTCTTCTAAAACAATTTTGGTGTGCCAAATAAATTCTTAGCTCATTCAGGTTTAGATGCTTACCCTCCGTGTGAGAAAATCCCTCTGCAGTAACTTTCCATTGGATCAGAACTCCAAGGAGGGTCAGGACAGGCCACACCCCCAAGATGACCCAGGTGAACCAGCAGACAGGCTTCTTTGGTGCCACCTGTAATTAACATCAGTGCAGTTTTTAAAAAAAACATTTGCTTTATTAGATGTAGTGAATTTCCAGAGCTTAACTTTCTATGATATTAGCAGCTTTCTGTTGGGAAACACCATTTTATTTCTAAGCATATAATAACTAAAAGTTGTATTTTAGCTGTTTGTCATCATTTCATGGTAGTAAAGCACAAGTTGTTGGTCCACTGCTGTAGACACCTTTATTTCAGTGCATTCATAACCAATTGAACTCGGTTAATTTATATAGTGCCTTTTCATAATTAAGGTAATCTCAAGGCACTTAAAAAATTACTTTGGCAGATTGAGAGGTCTATAAATCCACATCTCAGTTTTGAATTAGATAGAAAAAAATCTCAGACCTAGCTTGACACCCTTAACTGTTATATAATGAAGACCATAGAAGACCACATTGATCAAAAGTTATTTTTGAGCGAAAATAACTTTTGATTAATTCACAAAAGTTTGACTTAGAAATCAAATGGTATTGGCAAAGATGTAAATATGGCAAATTTTATCTGTAAATTTGCAAACCTGTCAATCTGACTTTAACTCAAAAATTAACATGTCATGAATTTTCAACAGAAACTCTGCCTCAAGGTGAATGCAACTCTCGCACTCACAAACACACTCTTGCATGCAGCTATCCTGACCTTGAGTCTCTCATAGATGTAGTGCACCAAGGCAAACAGCTCTATAAAGTAATCCACTGTGACAGTGATGATGGCAGAGCCAAATGTTGCCGTGGAGAAGGTGACGAAGCACCGTTGCCACTGAAGAGTGAGGACGGCGAACAATGTCCCAGAGCCCAGAAGGATTCCCAGAGGAACCCATACTGTTTTAGGGTGATAGAATTCCTCCATAACCTGGAAAAGGAAATGTTGTTTAGTAGTTGCTCTTTTCTCCGTTAGCTTGTAGAAGCATGTTCAACCATCTCTATTACAAAAGAAAATTAACACTAATAAAACATGAAAAATGTTCTTTGTCTAAGATTCAAACAAGAGCCTAAAGGCAGCTTTGAGCAGGTGGGAGGCTTGCTAATATATACAATTATCATAAAGGATAAAGAAATATAAAGAAACATTTTCAGATCTGTTCAATATAGTTTTTTTATGGTTAAAGTTGATACTTCCTGGAAGCTTTACAAATGCTACTTGGGATTATAAATCTGGTTGCAAATGTCTATTTGGTGTATCTCTAATAATAACTATGAAATATTTTCATTGTATTTTATATATCCACAAAAAAATAAAAACAATGAACAAAAGGAAGGGATTTACCACAAGTGATGCAACTCCAACCAGCAGGCCCAGCAGTAGGCCTACCATAAAAAGGCCCACGCTGCGGACCAACATGGTCACCAGGCCACACAGTGTCCCAATGCCCAGGCCAATACCGACGGATGCCTCTACGCTAAGCTGAGTGTCCATCACCCTCTCCTTGTAGCACAGCATGAAGATGACCACAGAGCCAAACATCAGGCCTGTTAGAAACAACACTGCCTTGAAGCATCGATAGCCTGAAGGGGGAAAACAGAGCACTGTGAGGCAGACATGCATTAGACATTTGGCAGCTGGATGGGTGCAAACACTAATTAATATTGTTTAATATTGGTCAGTGATTTATTGTTTAGAATAAGTAATGCTTAATTCATCAAAACCGTTATGTTTGATCATACTCGCACAGTGTTAAGACTAATATGCAATACGAAAAGTAATGGTCTCACTGCTAATATCTTCAAAGCAATGCATCTTACTTCAAAAACATGTAAGCAAAAAACTGTGTTTTTTGCTTTCTTTTTCTTTGTTTGAGATATATATTTTTGAAGATCATAGCATTTATCATCAGAACATCTGGAAAAAGTATATTTACTCATAAAAAACCTGATGACGATAACAACCATTACAAAGGAAAGCAAGACGGAGGATGCAAGACTGTATCCGCCCAGAAAGGCAAGGACTATTTATTTAAAAGACCTCTTCAGATCAGAACCTCATTAACCCTCTCAGGCTCAAATTAAGTTCTAGTTGCAGGAAAAATCTGATATTTGGAGAAAATGATCATATGGGGTAGTAATATACAATTCAGACTTTTTTTCAAAATAGTCAAAATTATCAAAAAAATCATCAAGCAAATCTGCAAATCTGCAACATCTGCCTGGAGAGGGTTAATAAGACACACATGTAGGATTTCTCTGATTTACCAATGTATTCTCATTATCTGACTGCACACTTTCCTCCATTTGGTATGTTGACTGAAGCAAAAAAAAAAAAAGTCTAACTCTTATAAAGGAGGTTAAAATATGCTAACCTTTGTATTTTGAAAGGTCATCTACATGCATCCATTAAACAACAGTTGAAAACAACAGCTGCTATCCTAATGTTCTGTTTACCATCATTTGCTTGTACCTTTTCTATCTGTCTTTTACATATTTTATTCAAATGAAAGCTTACAAAATTCTCCAAAGCATTAAAAGCTGAGCTTATCGACCATTCAAATCTCCTTTGCCTTTGCTTTTGTGTTTATTAATGTTTGCCTTTTCGTTATTTTTTTCTGAATCTTTTTCTTTCTCTGACCGGCCTTGGTCTCGAGGGTACCCAACCTCAGATTATTATCTTTGTTTAATCAGGCATTGCACTGCTGAGCAGCACAATACTCTTTCTTATCTAAGCCAATGTCCAAGCTTCTCCCCTGTGACCATAGCTCATTTAATTGACATGCTTCTTGTAGCTTTTTTTCTCTCTTGTATACAGTTCTCTGAGGGATTTTAGATATCTTTTATCTGGGATGTTTGTTGAAGCCACTGTAGCTTTTTACAGCTGTTTGCACTTGCACTACATTACGCCTGAAGATATACAAATCATAACTGAAGCATCTACTGCAATTTTAAGCATTTGTTTGATCGCTAGCTGCTAACTAATTCCCGACATGCCATGATTTCTATTAATCAACAAATGAATTTTAATGTCACTTCTTATTTCCTGCTAATGATTTCAGTGACTCATCCTTTCCTCTCCCTTTCTCAGTCGTTTATCCCTCCAACTGTTCCACTGCTCTTCTCCTCTGCTCATCCCTCCCTTTCTATCTTTGTTCCTTGCTTCTTTCCTTTCTCTTCCTCCAGCCATCAGCCAATCCCATCTGTTCATCCCAGCTTAATCAGCTCATGTCCTTCCTCACATTATCTCCCGTTGGCTTTGCTTTATCAGTCCTGTTTCAGCAAAACCACTCCTGATTTATACTACAACTGTGTCTGGATGAACTAAATACATGTAAACATTTTTATCTTCCCTCCAGTCTACGATCAGCACCTACTTCGTCAGAAACACAAGCAATCTGAAACCATCCCTCCTCTGACTGATCACCCTTACTAATGTGCCTTGTTCAACCCTAACTGAGGAACTTCTGAGGCGTAAACAATTTGCTGTCTTCTAAATCTAAACTGTAGCTTTTTTTATATAATACTGTGTACATCTAAGGCATAAAGAAACTTGAAAAGAGGTTATTGAAGTTGAATGTGTAAAATATCTTTTCAATTTATCTTCCTATTATTTTTAATACCATCCTTTGCCCAGTTAAAGTGCTGTTTTTTAAATAAAGACACTCTTTGAGCTAATGTAAAATACTTGTATATGTTATTTTTTCTATAGATACAGTCCATCTCAACATTAAAGTATCTAAAACGTCTGAGTTTGGCACATTGTCACGGTATGTCATGCACCCTCAAGGCTCCATTCTCAGGCTGCTATACTTATTACATTTATCTGTATCTCAGTATATAAAACGTGTGCTTCAGTGACAGTTGTTGGTCAGATTAAATATAACTTTTGAAAATAATAATCTTTAAGTAAATATTTAACATGCTATTTAAGACTACATTTCTGTACTAATTGGTTTATTTATCTGGTCTGGTATAATATTGTAAGAAATTCAAAGTCATGTTTTCATTAAAATTACCAGACAAAGAGGCGTGAGGCACCAAATGGTGTTGGGACCTAATATATTTCAGAGGTGCTTGTCATGTATGAGCTTAAGAACCTTGTCATCAGAGACGTTTACTCTGTTGTCCTAGGACCAAAACAAATCAAGGAAGGGTGATATTAAGTTTACATAATCTTCTGTTCAGGAACCAACTCATCTTCCTTGTTGTTTCTCATGCATTTTTCTTTACCTTTGCTCCTTTATTTTCCTCTCAAGCGCTTTGAATTAACTTGTATAGATTGTGCTAGATGAATACAATTCCCATGCTTTTTATGATAGATCTGAGGACTACCATCTTCTCGTCTGGTGGTAAAACTCAATAAAACATTTTCTGTTTCATTATTTCTAGAAATGTATGTCTATGCAGTGCTGCTTACTGTGTTTGCTAAATTTTTGAGCAGCCTACCTATAATGTAACATCTGACAATAGGTTTCACCTGGGTTTTATTGAATCTTCATGCTGTCTACACGCTTCAGTGCATCTCTATTTGAATGCAACAACCTACTAAAAACCTCAACACATCAGTATTCATTCAAGGACACCACCGAGTGGTTCTCTTCCAAAAGTCTTGGTTGTATTTTTTGTGGGGAAATGAAAAATGTAATCAAAAAATGAACAATTTAAAAATATATAATGCTTTGTTAGCCCTATTTCTAAACCGAAAGCTGTGTTTTGAGATGCTTTATATGCTTTTAGAGAAAGACTTATTAGCACCAACTATGTATTGCCAAAAAATGATCAGGATGATCGTCAGCTCAAACCTAATTAACTGACTCTAACTATGATAAGGCTAATTACCAGTCTGACAAACCCAGGGCGTGGGATCGCAGTGTTTTCTGGTGCTAGAACCAAGTTTTTTCCTGGTGGAAATACAAAGAACTGGTACTTATACAACTACTTAAAAACTGGAACTCAGTTTTTGGACAAGATGCCAAAAGGGATGTTTTCTAACCAGCCATTAAGGCCTTCAAAAACAGTTGTATTTATATTGACAATACATTCCTGACAGGTGTTCTCTGTTTACATTAGATATACAAATGATGCAACACTTTTCAGATAATTTGTAAAAAAATGAAAATAAAAAATACATAAAGACACCGTACACTTTCCCTTCAAATTTACAGTTATTCTCTACTTTGAGTTGATTAATCACATGGGGTATGAATGCTTCCCACTCTATTTTTCTGACCTGTGGTTATTTTGACACCTCTCAAAATTTCTAATTTATCAGTTGACCAATCACAGCAGGCTCTGTCTCACATGAGTGAAGCTATTTCAAAGAAAATACAGGAGCTGATGGATTGGGAGACAAAAAGAAGCAGCTCATCTGCTCTTGTGTATTATAACTGGGAATATTATGGGTTGTTCATGAACTGCTCTTGCTTGACAGTGGAAACTGCTGGGTGGTGGCTCAGGTCAAGCATATTAAATGTGTGGTTCAGACGGTGTGTGGTCACACTTTGTGTCTAACTATAACCACTGATAAAGAAGCATCAATCCCTTGAAAGACAGAAAGCAAAGATGAACAGTGACTTATAAAAGTATTCACACCATCTGAACTTTTACACATTTTTGTAAAGTCAGAACCACAAATTTGAAAGCATAAATCATTTTCAAATTTGTTAAACATAAAATATATTTTTAAGGGTAGTTGAGTAAATGGGAAAGAGAGAATAAATCAATACCTCACTTGTTAGATTATGATTAATAAAAACTTTTGAAAAATGTGTCATTTCCCACCTCTTTAAAATAATGTTCTCTTTGTCTACCACATACATACATTCACACTGATGGGTGTAACATGACAAAAATTGAAAAGTTCAGAGTTATGCAATGCATTTGAAAGCCACTGTATGCTATTATTGTTCATTTGGAAATATTTTCTGTAATTGTTTATTCATTACTCCATTGTGTGTTGACTCCAAAATTTTCTACTGATGATCTAATAAATTATATTTTCAGCCTGATCACAAACTAACCCTCAAGAAAAAGCTTTGTGTCTTAGTGCCTGAATTAAACCAATCTTCTACGACAAATGTATCTACATTTGTAGCATTTTTTAATACAAACTAACTGGTTTCAGGTAATTGATATCTATTTAACACAGTAGTGCTAAATTTCATTTTGAATTTCACATCAAGTCAATGCTGGCATTCTGTTTTCACGGCTTCACTCACCAAAGAAGCAGTAGATGATTCCAAAGAGGCAGCACATGGAGCAGACCACTGAGGGCACAATCTCATACCTCCTCTCGATCTCCTGGTCACACTTTAGGCCCATCTCGGCTAAACCCAGAAGCTGGCTGGTGGAAGTCATTGTGGCTCCTCTTGAGGGGGGGAAGGGTTTAAGGGGTAGCAAGGAAGGCAGGGAGGGGTGAGAGACACAGGGATTCCTGGCTCAGTGGACCTCACCCATGGAGACGTGTTTGCCTACAAACAGGAGGCGTGTAGAAAGGGGTGATGGAGAGGGGCACTGGAAATGAATGAGGGCATGAAAGAAAGAGAGGAGGAGCATTATTGATTGCTCTTCTAAGTACTCAGCTGTGAGTGCTGACATTGCAGTAATGATGTGCCATAATTTTGAAAAACGAAACATCTGAGTAGAGAAGCTTGCATAAGTACTACTTAAGATGAAATGCGATGCAGCCACCATTGCTCACCAATATGTACATAAACATGCTGTAACAAATAGTCAGGGGAGGATGGTGCAGCACAAATAATAGTTGCTATAGAAAGCTCAACTGAATGCATTTGCATAAATTAGCATTTTGTGGGAAATTTGTGGCACAAGTACAAACACATATGTTTATAAAGCAGTTGTTCTCAAAGACTTAAAAGGCGTCATATACTCTGACAACTCACTTGAAACAACCCAGTAGAAAACAAATAAGATGCATTTATAGGAACTGATCAGAGCTGCTTTGTTTAAATGTTCAAGGCATTGTTATGGCTGTGTGAGGCTTTTACTTTTTTGTGGTTCAGCATAATTATGTTGGACAATTTATTTTCCTCCATGACAGCAACACACTTCCATAACAGCAACACACTTCCATAACAGCAACACACATCCATAACGATACTCTTCCATACACTAACATTAATATTAATACTAATTCTTTAAAAAGTACTTTTTTCTATTCTATTCTATTCTATTCTATTCTATTCTATTCTATTCTATTCTATTCTATTCTATTCTATTCTTAATACTTTTACTTCCTAGCTTACTGACAGTAGTTCTGCACGTACAAGCAATGTTTGATGTAATTGCAATTTTAATCAGATCAATAATCTTAGATTGGAATCCCTGTTCTGTCTTGTTATGTCTTTCAGACAAATATTTGCTCATTGCTGACTTCCTGAGATCAAAAAACACGTATTGTCTTTTTCAATACATCCAGTATCCTTCTTTCTCTTATCTGGGTATCTATAATAAGAAGTCTGATTGGCATATCTCTGCTCTGATGGTGGTCGTTAAAAATGCACAAGAGCTAATCATCAGCATAAACCCCCACCCCCATAAATCCTGCACAAACAGAATAAATGCATTTCAGTCGTTCACGTAGAATAAAAATGTAAAAAAAAAAAATAGTTTAAAACATTCTTTTGTAATTGTACATTGATAAACGTGTTGGACGTTTGAATAGAATTGAATAGACTTTAAAAATATGTTTGCTAAATGTTTTAAAGATTTAGAAATGTCCCACATGCTCAGCAGGGAAATGCTTTAAAAAACATCTTAAAACACATTTTTAATGTAGATGTAGTGCTGTGTGTGATTCATGTACCACAGACTGTTGCTGCCAGCCAAACACCCACACACAGCTCCGCATTCATTCATGTACCAAATCCCAGTGGTTAAATTTCTAGCTGAGACACAAATTAAGACCTTCTTAGTCAATAGACTCACTCAGCAGTAGATACATGTGAATAAAAGCATCAGTGTTTTATTATATGCACCAACTCATTTAGGAGATAATACCATTCGCCATATTTTACCTGCAGCCTACCTGGTTAACAGATGTACTTTCATTGATAGAAAGGCTTGTCAGGCTTTATCAACCCTTTCCTGAGCTATTGTTTATATCAAAACATATCCTTCCACTGCTCTTAGTAGTTATGTTCATTCTATGTCTGCTTAAAAAACTGCGTATTGAATGACAATAATCTGGCTTATTTAGATGTACAATTACGTAACAATTAGATCTTGGTAGAGGTTAAGAAGTTCAGACAGAAAACACTGGTATTCTGAAGCACGTTGGGTTTAGAGGATGGTGTGTTAAATGTCACGAGTTGTTTCTTTGCATCCATTACCTTCAAAAGGTTGTCTTATTCAGGTCAGTAAACTCTTCATGTCTGACAACAGAGAACAGACCCACATTTTTTATTCGTCCTATTTCACACCTGTCCGGATCATTCAAAAATAGAAAATGCACATGGTGAACACACACTTTGACTGTGCTTTCAAAAGAATTTGTGCACCTATAACTCTTTCATGTTTTTGTCATATCCGCAGGACATTTTAAAATGTGGCATGCATGTATATTTACAAAACCTTAAACACTTTTTGCTCCATTTAGAGCAGGTTGTTTGAGGTATGTCTTTGCAAACTTTTTGTAACGATGAAATTAAACATTTCCCCATCCTTTTACACAAAACAGTTCAAGCTTATTCAGATTGGATGAAGATCAACTGTGAATTGCAATGTTTAAATTTTAGCAGCAGTTATTATTTGGATTTTGGTCTGGACTCCAACAGGGTCATTTTAACATGTGAATACTTGCCAAAAACTACCATCCTGAAACCTTTGGGTGCGTTTCTGTGCTACCACACCTGGATCCAATGAATGGCTATTTGCCAGGCCTCTACAGAGCTGAATGATATGCTAAGGGAATTTGGCCGTTTTATTCAAGTCTATTGGGCCAGGGATCAGTGTTGTAGTACTTGAGAGCGGTCTTGGTCTCAGGACCATTTTTTGATGGTCTCGGTCTCGACTCGACTCAACGTACCCTGCATTTAGGACAAAGGAAAATAACAAAAACCTCAAAAAATAAACTGTAGTAAGAATATACTTAAAAAAGGTGAGCTTATGAAGCCAAAACATTTTTCTAACAAAAAAATAGAAAGCTTAGCACATTAAAAACAGAGCCCCTGGTGAGGCTGCAAAACTAAACAGCTAAAAATTAAAAAATCTCTACCAAAGCTTTAATTCAGCTGCTTGTTAACACAAGTCACACCAGGGAAAACTTGGATGTTTTTCAGAACCAAGATTTGCAGTTCATAATTGAAAGAAAAGCTTTTTTAGTTTGAATTTTAAACAGGTTATACGCAAAGAAAAATATGCACCACAGGGATGGGGACGGGGAATACTTATGGCCTCCACACCAGTGGTAGAAGAGATTGTATTCTTACTTCACAAATGAATGATGAATAAACATAATTGTAAAGCTTTCATCAGTTCATTTTGCTGTTGTTTTAATAATAAACAGATCTGAACAGTTCTGTATTGACCTCTTAAAGTTTGCAGTATTGAACTAGAGTTTACATTATGCCAGACTTGAACATTTCTTTCTTTATGTTGTTTCTTGATGTATGTTTGTTGCATTCAAATTTGGTAGCAAATCAAAAGTTCTTCCCAGCGTAAAGTGATAAATTCTTGGAAAATGTGTGCTGTTGCTTGGATACCATGCCGTTGCTAACAAGCTTGCTAACGTTAGAACTGTTCACACTCTCAGTCAAAGAGAAATGTAAAGAGTCATCGTCTTATAAACATACTTGTAACTTTAATGACTGGAAGTTAAAATTTAACTAAATCTTCAATTTAAAAATCCAAGACATGTTTGATGGGGCAGATGAATACTGTATTTGTCACTTTGTTTAAACTGATACATTTTGTTTATGTTAATTTCCACAAAATCCTCTGTCCATATGGAAAACTGTCATAAATTCAAGAGTAAACTTCCAGAGTCTACATTTGACCTTTCAAGCTGAATGCTGTGTCACATTTTGCAGTGACCCCAGCAGTGCCCCAAGCTACAGCCACATAGTTGTGGTACAGTTAGATAAAAGCCAACCAGTCAGGTTAAAAGAACAAGGAATAGCATATTATGCAACAACGTCACGTAGTGACTGTTGCTATAACAACTAGCAGAAAGAGTAAGACCTTGCAAATGGGTCATAGGACTCCTCTCCATGGGAATGTACAGAGCCAATTCATGATGGCCTCCTTTGAGACTCCTAGCTGTAGCTGGCCTGACCTCTGACCCTATTCAGCTACTGCCTTTTTAGAATTCACTCACGTTAGGATTTCACCACTGAAAGCGATTGATTTACTTCTCATGAGTAGTATAGCCTAAGACTATTCTTTCTTGCTGAAGTAACCAACCACAAAATATATGCTCAGCTCACATAGATTAAATCAAATACATTTATTTCAATAATTCACCATTTACAGATTCTAAGCTAAGTTCACTGTCCTCACTAAGTTCAAAATGCAATTCTGCTGTAATTTCTGCTGAGACAAAGTCTAGACCAAAAATTAACAGATAACATTATGTGTAAGTTAGCATATCAACAGCGTCATTACACAGCAATCTGGAATCTGCAGTCTGGTTGTTTTCATCTATTTGCTTCTAATGGCCAAATTAACAATAAGGCTGGTCTAAATTACATACACTGAGGATATTGAAAGTGATAAGTGGTTTTACACTTGTTTTACACTTGAAATGTGAGAAGTGTGACATGCATTCATTTTAATCACCCACCTAAGATTTAAGTAAATAAAATTCAGTTTAGCTGATCGCCTTCAGCCATTATCTAATTAGAAGGAGGAGCTGCAGAGAGCAAGATGAAAGCTATTTTAAAAGCTGTAAGAATTTTCTTTTGTAGTTTGCCACCAGTCACATAACAGACACAGCAAATCTGTGAAGATGTTGCACTGGACCAAAACTAACATGTCAAATGGAAACCAGCTGCAGAAAACACTGCACATCACTCAGAACGTTGTGGAGGCAGCATTATGATGTGAAGAGGTTCACCTTCTGGCAGAACAATGACCCACAGAGTCAGAAAAACAACGAAATATTTTGATCAAACCATATTTATTTGGGTCAGTATGGCTCAGTCAAAGTCCAGAACTAAATTAAATTGTGGCAAGGCTTGGAAATTGATGTTCACATATCCCTTCTATGCACTCTGACTGAGCTTAAGTTAGTTTGTAAGGTCATGGGGACTTTCAAGCGTACTTGAATTTGATAAACCAGTTAAGAAAAGACGTCACATGATGTATTTATCTTGATTGGTCTTTGCAGTGAAAAGCTATTTATATAACAATATAAATATTATACTAAGCACTTTGTTCCCTCAGAAAATGGGTCGCTTTTTTGTTGTGGATCCATAAATTTTGATAGATTATGGCAACTGTATTTGTATGCATATACTGATGTTATGTATTGCTAATAAATCCCCTACTTCCTTAACTGATTACACACGAGTTTAAGTTCTTAATAAATACATATAGCAGACAAAATGATGGCTAAAAGCAATAAAATGTAGAATTCTGGTGCATGAGTCAATACATTGTTTTCAGAATACAGAAAAAAAAAAAAATGTTTCATCTGCTCCCTCATGAGCTGTAGTGTGTGGATGCTGCACTAAAACCAACATCTAAATGATGCCTTGCAGGCTTCTTCTGCCTCCCACTGACAAACAGCCCTGAATCAGACAAATCATAGCACAAATGATTTGTCTATGAAATCATAGACAAATCATAGCACACAGTCCTTACTTCCATCATCTGTAACAACATGGGCAATAATTTAAGGTCACTTAACAAAACCACTGGCGATGTAATAACTTTTCTGCGTGTTGATGAGCTTTCTATTCAGTGTGCTGCTTCTTCATCCACTCTTCTTAAAGAAAAAAAAAAGAACTTGATACTGCAAGGGTACAGATCACATACGGACATTGCTGGCACTGCAAAAAGGTTTTTGAGATTTCTTCTGCTATATAACAGCTTTTACTTCAGGCAAAAATTGCATTTATCATTCAAGCTGTGAAGCATGACTTTGCTTCTGCCATTGTGCTGACCTTCCTAATCTTTAACTAGGGAAAAAAAGATCACATCATACATGCATCTTGCCATTATTACTGGCAGAGCAACTGTTTGATTTTGTATTTTTATGGCATTAATAAAACCCCAGAACCGAGTATATGAAATCTTGACAGAATCTTCTAAAAAGAGATAAAATCTTCTCATAAATATGCAGTGTGAAATGAATATGTATTTGCAAGTTTTTTTTACTTTTTATTTTTGAGGTTTTTACTCCACAGACCCCGCTGTGAGATGAATTATATTTTCTAATCTTCTGCTGATACTGAGCAAACTGTCAGGAAGAAAAACATGAAGCGTTTGAAAGTGTCAGGCCAGTGTGAGTTTCTATGTGTTGTGTATGTGTGTCAAGATGAATATTTCAAAGGCCACACACTGAGTGACGGCGACAGAGCATCACCAGAACGAGGACACACTGCTCTTCCTGCTGGAGGTAGGTGGAGTTGGTCATAAGAGAGAACAGCAGCCACAATTTTTAGCTGTAGAAAAGTTCAGTCAGAAATGTGAATTGCGAATCTCACCTCATCTTACAATTTTGCAAAACTAACAGACAAAATAAAACAAGCTTTCATCAGTCTTCTTTTATAAGAGTTAAAAATTCAGCTTACTGGTGCAAAGAAAAACAAAACAAATCAAAATTTACTTTGCAATGTAGGAGTGCGGTTGATTCTGAATAAATTTGTAGAAGATTTGAGATATTTGTCTGTTAGATTACTGCTTCAAAACACATGGCTGTCATTTCTTTGGATGAGAAAGCAGTACATACTGTGAATAGCAATTTCCTGTGTGCTGTGCAAAGAGGTCCAAGAAATATTTTGACAATATATTTTCTGGAGATGGTGACAGTTATCAGGCTCTGCTTCTCAGAAGTGATTGTGTATGCATTACGTCCTTTTTTAAGGACGTAAAAAGAAGAAGAAAAAAAAAAACAAAAAGAAAAAAAGAAAAATATAGAATATCTATAACATTTTATACGAAATCCCTGTCAGCCAGACCTCACTGTACGAATATTTTACAGGTTGCGTTGTTTTTCGGTCTTCCTCCTCCAGAGGTGGCGGAGGTAAGAGCTGGTATCCACTTTATATAAAGTGGATATAAAATGTAAAATCCACTTTTTTTTAAGCCCTCAAATACCTATGATGTGTACTTCGAGTGCATAAATTTTAATGTATTCTCTCCCAAGGCAGCATGGATGTCTTTCTATTAATTTTGAGTCATATTTTTCAGTCTGCTCGTTTTTCTCTAATTCTCTATTACTCTCTATTACTTCATTGTATTTGCCATGGAACTGCTAAACAAGGTCATGGACTTCTGGGTAATCAGTTTTGTGAATCAGCTACTTTTTCTCCTCGCAGTGATTTTGTAGTTGAAGTTCAGTTATGCTGAATAGCAGGACAATTCCAATAGAGAATATTACTTGCCAAAGTCCACTATATTCAGTATTTTCATCATTTGTGGATATTGTCTCTAGCTACCCTTTTACTTTGTCCAGGTGTGAGAGTAATTATGCTGCTGGTGAAAATACCCGTTTTTGAGTTGGTGTGGACAGCTTTTACTACCTTAAAAAAAATCAGCTCGAGTGTTTTTTGTGCTTACTAACATGTTGTTTGAAGAAGCTAGTAAGGGATTAAATGCTTTTTCAAAGCATTGTGCAGTAATTTTTATCTCAAGCGGAGCCATACTGCAGCAAATTTCTAGGGCATAACCATCACAACTCAAAAATGCCCTGTATACAGAAATATTCTGACACTGCAAGAAACGTAACTAAAAGCTATTGAAATGTTCTGTTTATTTTTTACCCTGCCTCACTATGCACACTCTGTCTGTACAGTACAAACTGAGTCATCATGGCATGCTGAAAGCTTGGATTGATTATATTTATGAGATGGCAGATTAGCTAGACCATTTTTCTGTTTTGATGTTTATGAGGTGCACTCATAAACATCATTCTTCATCATTTTATTGGCTGGTGCTTTCAGAAGCACCATTTATTTTTTGGTGTCCTGGATTGGTTGTCCTCCCAGTAGCGGAAAAAGAAACAAGTAGATGTTAACTTTTACTCTGGCACTAAGACGGTTTTCACTGTGGATATTAATGCACATTAATTTATTACTTCATATTTGTATGTGAACTACTGAAATAAGGGCGGCTTTGGTCACTAACCCACTTGAATACCGGAGGTATCAGTACACTTGGCAAAACAAGAAACTGTGGCAGCAGCTTAAGTCCGATCATTCTTAAGTGAAATGTTACTGAGCTAAACCTTGTTAATACCATTGAAGCTAATACCCAAATGTCAAGCTTGTTTGCTTAATGAGGCTAATGAGTAATATAGATACAACAAGGATGAGAAGAGAGAAATAAAAAACATGATCAACTTAGCAGCCTGCTTTTCTAAATTAATTCGAGGCATCTGGATAAGCCAAAAATTGCTGCAGTTAAAATGTGATGGGCATTATTTTAATTTACTCCAAGTCTTATAACCCCATCCAACAGTGCAATATCTAGATGTACAGAACAAAATAAAATAAATGCACTGAAGGAGTACCATTAGATATTGTTCATGAATTAGACAGCAAAAAAGTCAACTCCAACATCAACAATTTGTGTTCAGAATATCTGATGCTCATATTTCTCAGGTTTGAAATATTTTGCTATATAAAATATATTGCTTCCCATCCATACAGCCATCCATGTCTAACTCCTCGTCGATTAGCGTAGTGAAAACAATATATTTAAAAGTGTCGTCATTTATATGCAGCATTGAAGGAAAAGAGAAAGTGAGAGCATGCATGAGCATATGAGTGCTGATCTAATGATTACTAACAGTGTGACTGAGCTTCAATCCAGGCCATCTGCCACAGGGAAGACTACTACTGTGTGCTTGTCTGCGTTGGCAGCTGGGGGGGATGAGGAGAAAAATAGTCTACGTGGGATTCAGTACAAATCACAGATGAAACTGTCATCCCAATCCTGCTCAATGTTGACTAAGAAATATGTATGTTTATAGGTATTGCATTCACTTACTGAATGATTACACTGTTTCTGGTCAGACATCGTTTTGAAGATGTTATTTCTATTTTAATGATGATGAGAGCAGCTTACTAAAATCTGTACATATAACTATTGACCTCTGTAATCCAAAATAGCATCCCCTTGAGAGATAATGGATTTGACATTGATGTGCCGCTTGCAGATATTTGCTACAGTGACTTACAGCATGTTTTCTTACATAGTTACAGTTTAAAAAACTCTAAAAATGTCTCACTTAAAAAATAAAAAATGCTATCAGTAGTAGAAGTCCAAACATTCACTATTTTCATGCAGTATTAAGCATATTTTGCTTAGTAAAGCATTTTGGATGTTTGGATGTTTTGCTTTAAGTGCAATGAGTGGGCTTTGGGGATTTGTCTGCTATCTAATGTATTTTACAGACAGAATATTCCATTAATTTGTCAACAAATTCACTCCAGATGAAAATGATGTAGGAATAGTAACAAAGTACATTGTACAGTAATAGCTACACCTCCCATCATCACAGTTGGCATAGTAACCAGAAAGGAGCAGACAGCCTTGCTTCATTGAAAATAACTTCACTGTTGCATCCTTGATTGACTGGCTTGCCAAGATGGAAATTTTACCCTCTGTACAGATTCTGCATATATTGGATATCCAAGTCCTGCAGCTAAGCAATATAACTGAACAGGTTAGATGAATTATACCTTGACACTTCATAGAAAATCTAATATCACTCATGTAGGATTCTGTAATTTTGTATCTGTTGCTCAGGAAAATGGTTTGGGTCAAGATAATCTCACAAGCAACTTCAGTGACTGTTTTCCTGCTAAAACAAGGACTGGAATGATAACCCCAGCTTGAAGAGAAACATTATTTGGTTCATAAGAGACACTATAATTTGGCAATAGTACTGGGAAAATGAAGAACACAAAATTTCAGATTTAACAAAACAAAGTAAGATTTCACAAATCATTGTGTTTTAAAGAACCAATAGTCAAAGCAAAATTTCCCAGTCAGTGTTTGACCGATCCACATTTTAAGCTTTCGGTATTTGGAGATCGCCATGAATATATTAAAAGGTATTGAAAATGTGTATATGTCGTCCTGAATTTTCATAATGATCCATAAAAAAAGCTCTTGTCTTCTCTTTGCATCTGATTTCCACTATCTACAAAAAAGACAGAAACTTAGTTGAGAATAAAAAAAACATTCTAGCTGCAACAGAGTTCTAACAGAGACGTCAGAGGAACAATAAATGAATAAGATTGAGTCTTGAAACACCTACTACTGAAGTCAGATGCTGAAAACAGTAAGTGGTTATAAGGAAAAAGCAGTGGAAGCTCTGATGGTTGAAGTAAACTGAACAGCAGTCAGAAGATGGTTGCAGCTGCTGTTACACAGCACTGATTTCCCCCAAAAATTCGTGACACTGATCGACATTTGTCACCGCTCATTTGCTGTTGGGCGAGAGCTAAATCTGGCAGTTGTTTTTTCTGTCACACTGAACAACTCCACGCCATCAATCTTAGCTCACCAATGGACATTTTCTTGAAATTCTTTCATGATGAAAGACTGAGTAAATGATTCCAGTGTAAACATAGCTTCATAGAAGCTCTGTTCAAAGTAATCATCTGGTTCAAGTTTGTTCAGTTTATGTTTCTTGAAATTTGAATTAGATTAATAAAATCCAGTCCAGAGTCACCAAACAACTTCTGAATAACCCTTACTTTGCCTTAGCTTTGTGATAAAAAAAAAAAAAAATCCTTTTAAGGAGGACGCTTTAAAACTTGTTCAAATGTACAAAAAGAAAAAAAAAACTTTTATGGTGGCTAACTAAGCAAAGGTTCTGTTACAGGAACTTTAATACGAGAAGCAATTCTGTCCTCTGAAGTAACGTGTATGTAACTGTGCGTGCGTTAAAGTTGGTGGCCTCAGCATTGATCCATATGTAAGCCTTGGTCATTGCTCATGGCCTGAAGGAGAGGTGACAGGGGAGTAAAGAGGCTTTCATCAGATTACAGCTCATTCTGTGTCTTTCACTGTCCCTCTTTTCAGCACTGAGTATCTCTCAGCTGCTTTCAGCCACTTGGCTCCATCCCTCCTCTTTTCACTGCTTTGCTGAAAACTGGACCTGCTTTAAGCGACCGCATTAAATTTGTCATCAATCCCACAAGGATTCATTGCCTTTTCCGACCTAGCCTGAAAGTGGCTATTCAAGAGCCGGAATGTGACAATTTGAAGTACAATGTATTTTTAAAAAGTTTTTTTTTTTTTTTTTAAATCATATTCAAATATTTGAGGTCAGAGTTTTTTGTTTTAGTTGCAAAAACACTTCTGTTTTTACCAGTATTTGGGCTGATAAAACAGCAGGGATGCAAAAGATCAAGTGATATGAGTATTTGGCCGCTGGCCCATATTGTGTGGCTTCTGGCCTGGGCTAGAGTGGAGTAGAGGGAGATGTTTTAATATGATTAGCTCCGGTGAAGCAAATTGTTTCACATAAGTCTTGTCTAATCTACCACAGCTTTGAGAACACCACACCAGTATTGGCCCACATCCTTTGCCCTGCAGCTGCCTCACAAATTGAATTGTTGCTACTTCAAAACACTGAAAGTTGAGCATCCTGCTGCTGACCGCATGCATCACTGTCATTATCTCAACCTTGTACAGTGGAGATTACAACAAAGGCCTTATTGTTTAAAAGGAGACAACTGCTCTAAATCATGACAAAATGATGATATGATATTAAAAGCTTTCATTAATAGAGTTACTAGTAAAACTTAAGGAATCTTTTCTTCTGAGTATAGTCTTAAGAAGATACAATTAACTTCCTACAGCTTCTTGTTTGCTTTGAATAGTTCTAGGATTGTTTATCTGCATAACTTAAGATACACAGCAAGAACAAAATCAGAGGACAGATAGGTTTCTTTGTGCACATGAAATAAAAGTAGGTTGGAATGAAATTGCTTTGTGTGGGTATAAAATTGGAATATAAACTGTCAAAGGGATGAATAAACTATTCTGTTCTATTAATGCCTGCCTCACACAAGCTGAGACCTGGAGTGAATAAATTCAATTTACTTCCGCGAGCAAAACACAAACTGTAGGTTTTGACTGAGCAACAAGAAGGAACACACTCACATCACCTGCTGTTTCTATTAACCGTGCCTCTCACATGCCTGTCCCTCTGCAGGCCTGTCCTGAATAACTGAATTTCAATGCAAACTCTGCTTCAACCACTTTAATTTGTTAGCCAGTTTCACTTTGATCACACCAACACACACATACACATCACTCATCAAAAATATCCAGTCAAAGTTAGATTTAAATTGAAAAGGTGAACAAATCTGCTAAGAAAAACACAAAAAGAATACCATGCAAAATGATCAAATCCTTTGGATGTTTCCACATCTAAAGCTGCATAAAAACCAGCTGTAATTCATTTCAGTTAGTTGATTCTCCCACCTGAGCTGTAGATCTCTGCAGCTCCTTCAGAGTTATAATGAAGCAGTTTTCAATGCTCTCCTTGCCAGGACTGTTGATGCCCTAATATATTTTCTCTTTTGGCAGATTCCATTTTCAGATGATTAACGTACACACAGGTGGGGTCATCTAATTAGGTGACTTTTGAAGACTATTGTAAGCACTAGACTTTATCTATGGGTATTATTAATACATAGTGGAAAAAACACTAAACATAGAAACACAGCACACTTTTTAAATTATTATTTTGAAAAAAAAATTATGCTTCATTCTGTGTATCTTTGTTTTACTGATTTATAATTAGGTGCTTGTTTGTGTTGGTGCCTGATAAAATTTTACAGGGGCAGTATTATGTATTTTCCAGGCACATAGTGTCATTTTATAGCACAAGCAAGTAACTATGTTACTTTCAGCTGTTAAAAAATGGTGTATATATCAAACATGACTTAAAAGAAATTTGACTTCATAATTTGACATGAATTTGGACTCTGTCTCTTTAAGAAGCCCCTGCTCTTTCTAACACTCCACCTTCAGCATATTATCACAACATTACCTTTCCACTATGCCATCTGTGTTCTTTGGAGCTTTGGATTGAGAAGTAGCTTCTATGATAAGCATGGCAGGGCGCAATCTCACCAGGTGTGTGCAAATTGCTGCTGCCGCTAGTCTGAAGGAGCTGTGTGGGGGAGGAGTGCTCTGTGAGGCGGCAGCTCAGCCACAGACCCCAGCTTCATGGAGGGGCTTTGTGGAAATAGGCAGCACTTTGCATGAGCAAGCGATTAGACTCCCCTGAATGGTTGCCATGGGAGATCCAATGATTTTTCAAAAATGCTTGACAGAATCAAGGTATGTTTTTGTATGAGGGAAAACCATTATAACATGTTATAGAGCTAAAAGAATTGTTGATATTACATAGTACTCCTTCTTTAAGAGTATACATTACAGTTTCTGCTTGTCACATAAAAAAGATCTGAAAAGGCACAAGCAGTCTGAATACTTTTTTTAAGGCACCATATTTGAAACTACTGGAACCTGCTATGTGGCAAAACGTAAGGGCACTAATGTGTCTGTTGTGATGGTATGCAAAGACCCTTCCAGCAACAATATAACAGCCAAACATAAACATGCAACATGGTGCGTTGCATTGCCAGAGGGTTGTTCCACGCTGGGATTTCAATGAGCTGTTTGAAACCAGAGGCTCCCAACATGACACTATCTGCATCATGCTGATGGTGCTCAGATTTGTGTGGAGAATTTTGCCTGAGGTGCTTTTATAATGTGAAAGAGCGCACTTGTGAGCTGAAAACTAACATGAAAACATACCCGGCCACACCTTTCTTCCTGTTTGAATGTCGTTTATAAAATAAGCCCAAGTGTGTCCATCCGTCCATCCGCTCCCTATCTACCTTATTTGACCTCCTCCCTAAAGCAAAATATAGAAAAATACTAAGGTTGTTATCTGCACACTAGACACAAGTCTCCACAGTTTCTGATCGGTTTTCTTAGCTTGTGTTTGCCACACTAATATAACTCTTTGTCAGAGTGGACAGTATCTCAGTGATGTCCTCCACATAAATAATAAGTTGCCTTGTATCGATTTTCAGATTAGCTTTCGATTCTAACTTTTAATTATTTTGGTAGTGAGATCTGTCCTTTATCATTAAAGTGTTGGAATGGAAATATTTCTTCTGTATATTTATGATGTTAGAGATGTCTCCTTTTCTGTCTTCAGGCATCAGACTGTTTTTTGGAGAGGGTATAAATTAACACTTTTGATAAAAGAGAGAGACCATAAGGACAAGGAGCTTTTCAGATCTGGCCAGACCCCTCATCAACTGTCGCTTTGGCTAAAGTCCTAAGTCTGAGGACTGGTTGCCTCACAGTAATGGTTACATAAGTGTCAGGGAAGTGCCATATTGGAAACTCACTGGGGGATGAATGTGTAGGTTTAAATTTCAATACATGCCACACATCTCTATAGCTACTTGGTGCTCCCCAGTATCTCTGCCTTGTTATTTTTTTGCTGAACAAAGTAGTATTAAAATACAAAAGTCACTAGGATGCAAATGGGTCATTAGTCAAGCAATATCAATGTATGTACTATGACATAATAACAAAATACCACAGAGGATCCTTTTGTGAATCGTCATGAATTACACTTAATGTTAATGAATGTCCTGTCTTTAAATCTATCATTGTAGATCAGAAGCTGAGCTCTGATGAAACGGCAATGATTCTAGACATGCTGTGTTGAAAACAAAAATATAATGTGACAGTAAAAAACAGAGACATAAAGTCAATTGCGTGTTGCAAGAATTGATTTGTTTATCTATTTACTCCCCTCAAGGTTATCTGTTTGAACAGAAATATCAACTTAGAAAATGAATCACCAACTGGAGGAGAATTTTCTTAACGGAAAACAACTTTGAAGTCAAGGATGCCTGTAGGCAGACATCAGAACACTTTCAGAGGCTTCTTCTGACCAAAACAAAAGTATGATGTTGACAGAATGCCATTTAATAAAAACTTAAGTGTCCTTTTATTCCTTTTCATATTTAGGTTTATTGATTACAGTGCTCTATGTTGTTTCTGTATCTCTTTTTAAATCAGTCCAAGAACTATGCGCACCAAACTTTCACAGTGCCATGCAAATATGTTCACACCAATTAAAAATTTTGACATTTGCCACATTACAATCAAAAGCTTCAAAAAGCAATGCACAGCAGTAAAAAACAGTTTTGAAGGTTCTCAGGAGAAAAGACAAAATCCAGTGCATCCGTGGTATGCAAACTAATATGTACATACCGCAGTATTCAGCTATAAAGGAAGGCAAAACCTACAATAAATGGCTGACCACTTGAGGTTACAAGCGAGGTGTTGAGAGTGTTAAAGTAGCATGGGACTTAAGGTGTGATCCATGGTAGAGATGCAGGAGTTGCAGAAAGTCACAGCTCAGGTAGGGGGAATCTTATAACAAGATAACTACAAGGTTTGTTGTGAACTCAACAAATCTGGCATTTGTGATAGAGTGGTAAAATAAAAGCATCTTTTGAAAGAAAGCCTTATAAAAATATATGATAATATATGTTTGCCATAAGCTACATGTTTGAAAGGAAACCAACTCTGCACATCACCATGAACACACCAGTCTGTGCTGTGAAGATGGTAGTGATGTCATCATGCTTTGAGAATGTATTTCTTCAGAAGGAACAGAGAACTTGGTTGAAGTTAACAGGAAGATAAATGTTCCTAAATATCGGAGAGTCCTAGGAAACAAGTTAGACATTATTAGACAGAGAGAAGGTTCACTTTCCATCAAGATAATAACCTAAAGCCAGGGCTGCAGTGAAATGGTTCACATCAATGCTTATAATAGGTTGTAAAAGTACACTAAAATTCCTGCTGAGCATGTACCTCACTTTTAAAGTCACTAATCCATTTATTTTTAAGAGGCATCAGTTAAAGAGAAACCATTTTCTTTCTCTCTTTTTTTTACATTGCTCATAATTTAGAAAAAAAAACAAATAATTTGTCAAATTTGATTTGATCATGTTTTACAGCTTCAAAGCTTGCCCAGTGTAGAACTGACTGGATAACTAATTTGAAAATTTTCAATTAATGACAGATTATCACGTGTAGCCAATACCTGGATAAATTACACAACCATAAAGCCATCTGGAAATGGTCATTCAGGAAGTTTTGATTGAATATTTTAGAATGACAACTGTCCTAGTGGTGTTTACATTTGGCTTGAATTTGTTTCATGTGAGAAATTAAATTAAGTGTCGAAAAATGTTGACAGCCTTTTTTCATTCTCACTCTAGGTGACTGTAGCTAACTAAGAAACTCTACCTTCCTTAAATAGTTTAAATAACTGGGACTTTAGCAATAGCTGGGAGTCCACATTGTTTTGTTTTTGTTGGGTCATGTAAAGGCTTTTGCAGTAAGTATTCCTGTACCAATACTTATCCATGTTTAGAATGTCCTAGTCAAACTCCAGAGCTAAATCCAATTGAGGAGCGGTGACAATATTTCTGTCAGCAGATGCTCTCCATCCAGCCTGACTGAGTTTGAGCTACTTTGGAAAGAAGAATGGGAAAATGGCTAAGTCTCTGAAGCTGTTAGACATCTCAACTACAGAGAATGTTCAAACGTTGCATTGTTTTTGTAACTTTATGCTGGTCTATCACAAAATGTTTTTAAAGACAACACATTTAATTTATGTTTGTAATGGGAGAAAATGTGAATAAGTTCGAGCGGTATGAATACTTTTGGTTCTGTACTTGCATTTTAAGGTAAAACCATAGATAGATAGATAGATAGATAGATAGATAGATAGATAGATAGATAGATAGATAGATAGATAGATAGATAGATAGATATGCAGGCACGAATCAATTTGACTTTCTATGTTTACCCCGTGTCCAACCCCGTTATGCCCAGAGGAGTCAAATTCATCCTTTATTCTCCTCTCCATTATGTATTCCTCACACACGGAAAGTATCCGTGTGGCTGTCACTGATATGTGACCTGTGAGTGGTCTCGGAGCGCCCACGTCTCTCGTTGTGGAGCACCAAATGTTCTCTCAGGCATTGGTTTGAAAACAATAGAGGGAAAACAATAGCAGCACCGAGGCGCCATGTGTCCAAGGTTCAAACTGACAGGCATGTACGGACAACAGAAAAACCTGCCTAAGAAGCTGCACTGTGATAAAGGTGGACTGTTCATTCACTAAGAAAGAAAGAAAAAAAAGACTAAATAAAAAAGTCGTTTTTATTTAAAGCTCAGCGATCTATAGTTGAAATGACTGTAATTTGCGGTGAACAAAGACATCTCACTCACCTCAGAAATGCAACATATTGGCGTTCTCTTCTATTGTCATTTTCGCAGCTCCAAAGCGCAAAAGAATTAAATAAATAAATCCGCGTCCCTCGTCGAACTTGGTTAGCTTTTCCAGTCCAACATCACGTCTCCAAAGCACTCAGGAAACTCCAGAAACCTCACCAAAGCGAGGATGAAACAAAGCTCAACTCCTCTTCCCTCTCCTTCACTCTTGGCTTCAGTTCCCCACTCTCTGGCTGCCTTTCTTTCTCTGCACAGACAGACTGACGCGCAGCCAGTATAGCTACGACCTCATATATTATTAAACACCTTTAATGGACAACTGCGGCGGATGGACGGAGGGGGGCAAAAAAAAAAAAAAAAATGGAACGACGCCTTTTGGTATTTATTCCGTGTTTACATCATGTACCCAATTATCTCCATTGAGAGCGATCAGAATGTTCACTTCCTTTGTGCGCCCAGTCTCCCTCTCGCTCCCTCTCAGCGGGTTGAACCATTCCCTCAGCGCAGTAGGGGGGATGATAGGATCTATTCATGAGACTGTATGGGAACGAATGGGTTTGGTGACTCGTGGCCAAATGTTGTTGTCGTGGGATAAAGAGATGGGGGAGCTATGAGGGTGATAGGAGGGGGAAAGGAAGAAAGTGAGAGAGGGCTGGGGTGGGGGTGAGAATACATGCAAGTAACTGAATTAAAGTGGGAGATTTTTAAGGCAGTTATCTATAGAAAAGCAGAACAAACAGTCCATCTGTACAAATGTTCTGCTTTGGTATGAAATAGGTTCCGTCTTTCTTTGTTGCTTTCTTACACTGCGTCATACTGAAGACTGTGTGATACCCCGCTCCCCTGAAACGACGCCCTCACGCACCATTTTTTATTTCCCCCCCCTCTCATGTATAAACAGAGGTTCTCTCAAGCATCCTGTCAAGCTCCCCTGTGCAACAAATTTATAATTACACCCCGCATGCTCATGGTGGAGACGTAACACACAAAAAAAGCAAAACAGACTGCTGCCTGTCTGTTCCTGTGAGTTCAGGACCTCGGAGAGCTCCAATTTAACACAACTCCACCTGTTTACCAGTGGCGCTACCAAGAGATAATGGAAACACCCGCAAATGTGGTGCCCTTCTTTCAGGCAACATATTTAAAATTAACATGTACTTAGTTTTAGTTATTAATGCTTCTTTTGTCTATTTATACCTAAAAATTTAGATTTCATACACAAAACTACATAGAATTTCATCACTTGACTATCAAATAGATTATGGACTTTTGTTTATTGCATTTGTTTACTCTTTATGTTCTGTCTGATCACACTACTTGTTCTGTTTTTTTCTACCCCACAATAAATTAAAGGTTGGGGAGAATAAGTGATGTGCTGGTAGCGCCCCCTCCTGGAGAAAAGTTCGATATTTGTTTGGAAGCCAGGCACATTTTGAACAAGATCAAACCTGTTGTTTTGTAGAACTTGCTTCAATACTGACCCTATTAGAAAAGACAGCAGGGGTTCAAAGTGCTGCTTGATAAGAAAGCGGAGCTGTCAGCTCGTGTGGTGCTGAAGCAGCTTTTTATTCTTGAGCTGCTGGGACATCAGTCTTAATTATCATCAACCTGATGCAAGAACGTTGTGAAAACGAGAAACCCGCCCCCCCCCAAAAAAAAAAACCTAATGGACGTTAGCAGAATATAAAACATGCATAAATCATAGAATATTTTACAGGTGTATTGTGCATATTTTCAGTTACACTTTAAATCTATTCTGATCGAATTGAAATTCTTTACAATCTGTGCTTTTTTAAAACAAACATTTTATACAGCTAAACTTGAAGAGCTTTTTAAAAATATGTTTTAGGGAATTCAAATAACTGATTAATTTAACAGATGAGTTGCTCTTTAGAGATAGCCTACTTTAGGGAAAAAAAGCCTGTCATGATCCTTCATGTTATATAATATTAATAGCTGACTCAAGCGGTAATGCCTCACTACTACCGTTAAAAAAAAACTGATTAAAAACAGTTCATGTTCACTTTAGATTTTGAAAGGAAATTAATTCCTCCCCGCCCCCGCTTCAATTTTTGTAAAAGTAAAAACATAATTCATGCATTTTCCTTGTCTGTTTGTGTTTTGCGTACGTTTACATAGGTGTTCAGTTTTTCCGTGCAGACAAGAGGAAAAGCGAGAGTATCTGTACCTTTAAGATCATCGCTCAGCATCCTCCTCCTCTGTCAGGGACGCGCGCACACGTACAACAACCCAACATTACAGAGAACAGGCTACAATCACGCGTTGCCCACAGACATCGTCATTACTATATAGAAGAAAAAAACACACCTCCAATTTGCCTTTGTCATCGTCTTTTTCCTATTTTGACATTGATGCATTTGCCTCAGCGGTCGCCGTAGCGGTCCAAGCGATCAATTTCCTTCCCTTCTGCATCCAAAGACTGATCTGCGCTGCAAGATGGCTGAGCTGAATTTGGGGAAGGGGCTGACAGCTGGGAAAGTGGCCAGCAACGTTCAGAAAAAGCTCACCAGAGCCCAGGAAAAGGTAATATGTGTCCCGCCATCTGCCTGTTTTTTAAAAATACATGGGGAAATTTGGTGGTTAGGCCTTTTACGCGCCTCGGAGCAGCGCTGCCGCATCCTCCGCTGAGGCGCAGTGTCGCATCACGACATCATAATAAGACCAAGGATGAAGTGTTTGAGGTTGTTCTTTTCAAATATGCCCTGTCCTTAAATACTCTATCGATGGACACGTGCAAATTGATTATAAAGTGCACCTCAGTGTAGGCTCACGCATATTTTAGCTTTATATGCCTAGTATTTAAAAAAACCGATTGTATACAAACAGCTAAACGAGTGGATTTTTCTCATTTGAGCTTCACTCGAGCACAATATGTATCATTTCAGGATTAAACACTTACGCTTTCTGCAGGAAGTGACATATAATAGGCCTGTGCTTTCAAGCACCTGCACGTTGCGCAAAATGAATGCGAGGTGGCGCTGTTTGTCATCCAAAACACATGTCTTAATAGGAACAGGGCAGACGTTTTGCTACTTTATTTTTGCAGGATGACTGCATATTTTTCCGTTTAATGTTATCGAGTATTTATTATGTGTCTTCATGTTCTTCACTGTCATATGCCTTTCAAAAATAGTAAAACCTTATTAACATATTCGCATGTTGCCACAAAACAACAAATGCTAATGTATTTTGGTATTACTGCTCAACTGTGAATTACAAAAAATTGTTTTAATGAAAAAAAAAAGCCTCTGAAAACTGTGACATGCATTTATGTTCAGCCCTATGACTACAGCTAATAAAATCCAGTAACCAAATGCACACACAGTCACTCAATTAGTAAACAAAGTCCATTTGTGGCAACAAAGACTTTTTTAGAGAACATTATTGAGCAAATTAATCATTGAACACAGTTACATTTATTAAACTAAAATGGTATGACGTAAATGCAAATATACTAAGAATGGTGATCCACAAGGCCAACAGCTCTGGCAAGAAAAACGGTGATCAGAAACAACCAACACGCACAAAATTTAAAAACATCTCTATTTACATACACTCTTCATCCAATCTGACTGAGGTTGACCTATTCATCAAAAAGCAACGGAGAAAATGTTCCCTCTCTGGATGTGTGAAGCTTGTGTAGACATACTGCAGAGAATTTGCAGCTGTAATTACAGAAAAAGATGACTATTCAATCCATCATAGTCAATTCTTGTGAGCTCACAAGTGCAGCTCTTTTTACGTTTTGAAAATAGCTGTCTTATTCTTTCCACTCTACAGTTATATGCTGCTTTGTGTTATCAATCACATAAAATCCAATTAAAATGCATCGAGGTTTGTGGTTGTTACATGCCCTCTCAATGTTATGTGTCCAGATCCATCTAATATTAGCATTTCCCTGGTTTTGATCACTCATTTCTTTGTTTGACAGGTTCTACAGAAGCTTGGCAAAGCAGATGAAACCAAAGACGCTGCTTTTGAGGAGTGGGTCATCAACTTCAACAAACAATATGTGAGCCTACATGCCATCCACTTTATTAAATGTTCAAGTTACTGAATAAATCAGTGTAATATTAGTTAAACAGCTGTAACACACAAGTTTAGCTGCATAACTATGGACTTATGTTAAACCTCACCCTCAGACTGAAGGCAGCAAACTCCAGAGGGACCTAAGAGCGTACCTTGAGGCAGTTAGAGGTACGGTCACATCCATCCAAGTCAATCAAGTCTGACCATCATTGGGGTGGGGGGGGATCACTTCAGCTTATTTGCTTTTTGTTAATGTGTTTTAGCTATGCACGAGTCCTCCAAGAATCTACAAGCATGTCTAGGTGACATGTATGAGCCGGACTGGTATGGCAAGAATGAAGTGGATTCTATTCTGGAGGTCAGAAATTATTTTTTATTGTGCTGAAGTACACCACAATGGTCTTTGTGTCTGCCTGAGGGGATGAATTTCTTTTCACTCAGATTGCCAGAACTAATATTAGCTGACTAGGTGTGAAAAATCTATCATGCTGGCTACTACAAAGATTCTGGCTAGCAACAGCTGCAAAAAACAGTGTAAAGCAGAGGAGTAGATGGCTAGAAATACATTGGACATTCATTTTAGTTGTATTTATTTAGCAGCATAATATTCTATGAGTCATTTTTACAACATTTACAATATTGTAATACTAAACATAGCAGTGATAAAGACTAACAAAATGTACGCTACAGATCACTGCAAATATAATTCTATTGACCATTAAGAATTTGTTTTTACTGTGAGAGAAAAAAAGATCAAGCAATGAAATATGTGAAATGTAGCAGCAACACTACAGTATATTTTAGAATAATCTGGACTGGCACTGACTTTAAACAGCACTATAAGAAATATTTATATCCTAAAAATAAAAGGGGTGTCCACTTTTTAATCTTGCATAAATTTTTGCAGAGCAACATACCGTAGCTACAGCTTGACTTTTATTCACCCCTTAGTTAAAACACAAATAAGGAAATATACTTTTTTATCTAAACAACACAGGAGGAAACAATCTGGATTCTAAAAGGGGTTGAAACATTGTCAGGGTGGGTTAGATGGTTCAATAAAATCCGATGTTTGACATTTTTGTTCAATTTAAATTTGTACAAGGTGCAGTTTGCAATGTGTTTTACTTGGTGAAATAAAGATGAACTGATAGCTTTCTAATGTGTTTAGGAGCAGCTCTAGGAGTGTTTAGACACCTTAAGCCTGCCTGTACTTCAAGAGGAAAGTATTATTTACATTAGCACAATTTTCTGAATTCGTCGTGATATAATGTTGCAATAAATGTTTGGTTTAAAATGATAGAGGAAATAAATAATTTTGTGTTTTACTAAAAATTAATATACGAGGGATCAACAATGCCTCTTTGAAGACTGGCCTATATAAACTGCGGAGAGGCAGAAGAATTTGTGAAAAATTAAGTTATTTTTACAATGTAGTTCTTTTGCTTAGCATTTTAATACCACAAAAAATCATTATCAAAAAAACAAAACAAAACAAAGCCTGACCATGCCGCTTCTCATGACATTGTAAATGTGTAACACTGATATTAGATTCTAACGGCATGTCTTCTGTTATTGTTAATGACTGTGCATGTTAATCCATCACGCAGGACTGTGATGTGTTTTGGACTGATTACCATCAGAAGTTGGTTGATCACGCTCTGATCTCCATGGATACCTACCTGGGTCAGTTCCCTGATATTAAGGTAAGCTGTGAATTCATGACCTCAACCCAGGATTAGTTGCATTAGTTGCCAATCCACTGGCACCCTGGATTGATTTGAATGTAATTCATAAACCCAGACAACACATTCTCACACCCTACTCGTCATATATTGACACGTACTGACCAAGCGTCACATCTGGACGCCTCGGGTACCCCTTTCGCGTCAATACTTGACGATTCCGGACGGCTCCCTCAGCGTCACATTTTGACGACTTAGGAAAAACACATGTTTTACGTGGATTATTTACGCGAAGGGCTCTCACAAACACTGCCGAACCTTAAAAACCCCACTATTTGGTTAGGTTTAGGGCAAAAATTAGGGTTAGGCATAGGCTAAAACTCCTCGCGTC
>CAEFZX010000542.1:0-11776 GCA_903066825.1 Alfaro cultratus | reverse complement strand
AGAACCAGGAGGAGTGTGGAGCGGCCATTTGATTCTGGGCAAAGCACTTCCTGTCCATATTCTTCTTCTACTATTAATTTAAACAATAACTTAAAGTGACCACAAGGTGGCGTATTTCGACTAATAATAACACTAACAATATTATACACAATAAACATAACACAAAGGTTCCGGCTTGAGACTTTTGTATGTAAAAAGAAAATCCAATTAACTGTGTTGATGGCCCACAAAACCCCATAAACATTAAGATCTCGACTGTGGTGACATCCCTAACCATATGTCAACACACAGTAGTAGTCCTGTCTTTGACAAGCACTGACTGTTATTGTTGATAACTAAAGTTAGCATAGTGCTAACAGCCTAGGTTAAGATAAAACAATGCATGCACTGCAAATGAAAAATTGCCTTTTAATTGAAAAAAGTAAGCTAACCATAATCCGTTTTCATCAAATTGCTATAAACACTCACTTTTTGGATTTGATTTATTTATTTCAAACAGATTTTTAACAACAAGAAAAAAAGGAATCGGTAGGACAGAGAAAACATAACCAGGAGTAAAATAATTTGTTTACGACTATTTTTCTGCTTTTTAGTTTATTGAAATATATTACTTACTGACTTAATAAATATCAGAAAAGTGTAAATAAAACCATGTTATAATATGTGCCTATTTAGTATACTGGGCTAAGGAGCCAACAAATAAAGAGACAAAATGGTTACAACTAACTCATAATAAAACCAGAAAATGTACAGATAATAATAATAATAATAATAATAATAATAATAATAATAATAATGACAACTGTAAATAACAAACGTCCGTTTGGTAGCTACTTTTGCTACAAAAGTAGCTACCAAACGGTAGCTACTTTTCATCAGAATAATTAACTTCTTGCCAGTGTACACCTATAAATTCTTCTTAATCTGCTTTTTTAAAAACAAAATGTAAAAAAATAAATAAAAAAAGAGAGAGAGATAATGATACTAAGAAACAACAGTGATTATAGTAACACAGAAGTGTTATGATTTGTGGTGATGAAGTGGTGAGGTAGACTCAGTGCACACAGGTTTGTAGAATGAGATTATTTAATTAATAATAAAGCACAAAATCCAGGCAGCACAGGTGGGCAGAAGGCCAGGAGCTCAGAACTGGTAGCAATTGGCAATTCAGCTAGAGACAATGACATAAAACAACAGTGAGGACGAAAACCCGACAAGGAACAAGAGACAAAGGTGGGATTAAATTCATGGAGGGTAATGAGGGGAACAAGACACAGCTGGGATCAGTCAAGGGGTTGACAGGACAAAACAGAGACTCAACTGACACAGAACGAAAGTTACTACTGTAACTACGGTTCTATGAATCCCGGATGACCGCCAGAGGTGGTGCTTCAAGCACTGAATGATCATTCTTGCGCATGCGCAGGTCGAGTACTAATGACAACAAAGTCACCTGTGACCTGCCGGGGACCCACGTGACTCTATATAGTCACATGGTGCCCGGCGTTCAATCCCTCAACCTTCTCGCGAAAAGCAAGGATTCCGAGGGACCAAGCACTCTGGCGGTCATCCGGGATTCATAGAACCGTAGTTACAGTAGTAACTTTCGTTCTATTTCATCCCTACTGACTGCCAGAGGCAGTGCTTCAAGCACTGGATGACCTTTGTCAACAAGGTCACGAGGAATCGGCAACATCCAAGGGATAACCACCACACTACCCAGCTTAATGCGGCGTAGAGGAATGCTGCTCCAGAATTCCTTGAAGGGGATGGGGCGCAGCCATAGTCACCCTGTAAAACCGAGTAAAGGTACTAGGTGATTTCCAGGAGGCCGCACGGCATATAACGTCCAACGGCACCCCTGTCATGGCAGCAAATGAGGTTGACATGGCCCGTGTAGAGTGGCACTTCACTCCTTCCGGCAGTGGCCAGTCCTCCAAGGCAAAAGCCTTGTCGATCAAATCCGCGACCCAGCATGCAAGTCGCTGCTTAGAAAGAGCCTAACCTTTCCGTGAGCCAGCGTAGCAAACAAAAAGGCTATTTGTGCCCTCAAGGGCACGAAGAGGGCCCGGGGGCCAGAGGAGCAACCGGTGTCAAACCGGGCAAGATGGAGCGGCTGGGTACTGCCTGCTGCCAGTGACACCTTAGGAATAAATGCTACATCAGGCCACAGTGTAACACCGGAGCCATCAGGATTTCACCGTCAGCAGGGCTCAGCTATCGAGAGAGCCTGCAATTCCCACACACGCTTTGCGGAAACCATTGCCAAAAGGAACACAGTCTTCAATGAGAGCCATTTGAGGTCCGCAGATGCTAAGGGCTCAAACGGGAGGGACCGAAGAGCCTCAAGCACCAGAGAAAGGTCCCATGCCGGTGCCACAGGACGGTTGGGTGGGTGCAAACGCCGAGCACCTCTATGTAGGCTGCTCTGAGGCTGGCCAAGCATGGAGCTGCCCAAATCAAAAGCCGTTGAGCTGCCCAAATCAAAAGCACAATAGGTTCCTTGACCTGGTGCCCCCTTGGTGGTTGATGTGAAAAAACACAGTGGCGTTGTCTGACCCCACCAGCACATGCTTCCCCCGCAAGCCTGGAAGAAAGCCCCGAAGAGCCAGAAGCACAGTCTGTAATTCCAGGACATTGATGTGTTCTCTGCTCTGCCGCTGGGACCATTTGACCCCACCAGGTTGCACCCCAGCCCGTCGAGGATGCATCCGTAAACACAACTTCCCGATGACCCGTGAGGGAACCGAGCAGGACCCCTGTGGTCATAAACAACCTCACCCTCCATTGGGACAGAGACTGAAGACACTGAGGCCCCACCCGAAGTCTTCTGAGACAGTGAGTGTTTCTTGTGGAGTCTAGATTCAAGCTGTTCAACCACATCTGGAGGGGCCGCAATGACAGCCGCCCCAAGGGCACTACTGGGAATGCAGCTGTAAGCTTGCCCAGAAGTCGAAGATACCGCACAAGTGGCAGTGCCATGCCGCGCCTGAATTCTGGGAGACGGAATTCATGGCCACGCCCAGGAAGATAGTCTCCTGTGCTTTTCTCCATGTTCACCTGCAAGCCCAAGCATCCCACATGATGGAGCACTAACCGAGTGTCTCGAACCGCCTGGTCCCATGTCGTGGCACAAATGAGCCAGTCGTCCAGATACGGGAGGATCCTCAATCCTTGTCTCTGCAGAGTAGAAAGGGCTGGTGCGACACATCGGGTGAACACCCTGGGAGACACTGAAAGTCCGAACGGGAGGACCCTGAACTGGAAGTGCCTCCCTTGAAAAGCAAAACGAAGAAACCGCCAATGGGGCGGAGTGATTGGAACATGAAAATAAGCATCCTTGAGATATATGGAAGTGAACCAATTGCCCAGGGAAATCGCCTGTAATACTTCCTTGGTGGTCAGCATACGAAAAGGCATGACCTTCAAGTACACATTCAGGCCCCTGAGGTCCAAGACTGGATGTAGACTCATGGTCTTCTTCGGAACCAGAAAATATATGGAATAAAAGCCCCCCGGAGCCAGCAGGGGGTCCACAGGCACTATAGCTCCTTTGGCCAGCAAGGAGCCGATTTCCTGGTTCAGTGCCTGTGCCTTCACCGGGTCGCGGATCACAGTCATTCTGACCCGGCAAGGGATGGGTGGCCGGTGGCGGAATTGAAGACGGTACCCCCGGGAAAGGGTGGACAACACCCAGACGTCCAGGGTGTTGGCAGCCCAGAAGCTGACTTTTTGCATCAACCGGGCCTTGCGTGGTGTGCTCCAGCGGAACAGATTCCAAAGAGGAAGACAGGGCCAGCATAAGATGGGAGAGAGAGTTCCCAATCTGGCCGATGCGGGCCCCAGAGTCACAGGCCTTGCAGAGAAGGTCATCAGTAATACGGCACTGAGGCCGCGGACAACGTGCATTGGGCTGCAAAGCCTCATCAGGGGGAATAATAAGAGAGGCGACGCCCGGTTCCACCGCTGGCATCTGCCCCAAGCCAACCCTGGGTGCCTCCTGCATGGCCGGGAGGACCCTGCCATCCCTTGTCAGACGTGAAAGCGCCTTGGTGTCTGACCAGCAAGCATGTAGGTCACGTATTTATATACTCCTCCGAGGGAGGAACCACAAAGTCAGTCTCAGAGCTACTGCGCCTAAAGAAGGCGCTGGAAGCTGCAGGCTGGGCCTGAGGAATACCAATCTGTAAATGGGCAAGAGCCGCTTGAATGGGCGTTGTCCCAGACTCCCCCATATCCTCCTGGGAGGCAATGGAGTCAGACCCAGAGGCCCTGGAGCCCAGCCCCCGAAAGTCCTCACAGAAAAGGGAGCCCGAGGCTGCCACCGAAATAGCATCGTCATCATTCACTGATGCCTCATTCTGCTCGAGAGGGAGAGCCGCGCCATGATCACTATCAGCCCGAAAGGACTGGAGGAGGGTCTTCATTTAGCTAGCTCATTAGAGAGTTGATCCACTTTTGTGGACAACTTCCCTGCATCTGTCCTTCTGGCCCGCTTCGCCAGCACCAAAGCTGCAGCCACAGTAGGCACATCACGTGTCCCAGCAGCAACGAACTGTGCGGAGCAGCACCCACCCAGTTGGTAGGCTGCTCCAGCGCAGCAAATCGAGCCAGCCTGACCGACCGGGCATGATGTAACAGTTGGGGCAAGAGTTATCCGATAGCGCTTCCCGGAGATGTTCCACACCGAGACAGGAGGGACACAAGTCATGCCCGTCGTCGGGCTGAAGCCTGGAGCCAGACAGGTCAAGCAGCATAAATTATCCATCGTCATACTGCTGAAAGGCGTGATTAGCTGGCCACCAACAAGAAGTCAACACGAGCAGAAAGCGCCACTGGTGACTCCGTTGTAGGAAAACTCCCGTAGAGGCTATGAACTCAGCGTGAGCAGAAACGCCACTGGTGAGTTTAAATAAACAACTTATAGAAGGACTCAGAGCGAGCAGGGATGCCACTGGTGAGTCAGATAAACAAACTGAAGACAAACTAACGCTAACTAATAAAGAGAAACGCTACGGGTGAGTCAAAAGGGCCACAGCAATTAATGTGGCAATCAAAGAGAACAGTAAACTACTGCCGAGAAAAGAACATTTACCAGTCGTCGCAGCAGCGACTGCCGATCTGGTAAGGGTGAAAACAGCTTGTGCAGCCCTTGGAGGGCGAGAGTTACCCGCAGCTCCGACCAAACTCGGTCACGGGGCTACTAGCAACAAGCAGTCAGGAAAATAGTGGTATACACACAGAAGCGACCAGGTTCACACGACCACACACCTGTACTCAACACACTTGCACGCGAGAAGAACAAAAGGGATTGAACGCCGGGTGCCATGAGACTATATAGAGTCACGTGGGTCCCCGGCAGGTAACAGGTGACTTTGTTGTCATTAGTACTTGACCTGCGCATACGCAAGAATGATCATTCAGTGCTTGAAGCACCGCCTCTGGCGGTCAGTAGGGATGAAATAGAAACCAAAATAAACACAAAGCAAACCCAAATCCTCACAACAGGAAAGGGAGGAAATAAATCATATTTGTGTTAATTCATTTCTTCCCTGTACAATGTGAGTAACATAGCTTTGTATTTATTTTTAAACTAATTGATGCTTGGACAATTATTTAGTTCCATATGCTGTTCTTTCCATTGTTTTACCCCATTTCCAGTGATACAAAATCTTCTCGTTGTTCGAATGCTGCATATTTTCAAATTCAGTGTTCCCCTTAATTTGTACCCAGCCTCCCTTTCATAAAACATTTCATGAAGATGATTATGGAACTAATTATAATGGATTTTATATAGAAATAGTACAGTTTAAAATTTCACAATAACCTGCAATTTTAAGTTAAACTTAAGACATGAACAGGGCCGTGCAGAGACCTTTGGAGGGGCAGAGGCTCAAAGTTAAAAAGGGGCACATTGAACAAAATCTTCAAAAGCAAAAACAGAACAACAACCCATATTAATGAAGAAAATAATATTTAGTCGGCGCATACTGTATCATTTTCATCATGTGGGGCAATGCAAAGCAAATGTTCCCTAAAAGGCATAAAGTTGTTGTTTCTGGTGACAGAGGTGAAGGGCTGTGTTAATCTGAGACTGTAGCTGTTAAACAGACCATAGGAGAAAAGTTTGCTGGTTATGACGCATGTTATGAAATGAGCAAATTTGCTGATATTCTTACTAAATAAACCTTAATAATATCATTCTGTTTAACCTCCATAGCAACTTGGCTGCAGACTGCTTTAAAAATCAAAAAAGCTCACAGGGATCAACTCTACATCATTTTTGATGTTTGCACAGATCTAGAATTGTAAGACTGAGGTATCAAGGAAAAGAAAACTCAGTAGCTGCTGTCAGGGCCCCTCCAGACATTCAGGGGCCCCTATAAATGGTTGAATTGTAACACAAACAGATCTAAAACTTCAGCATTCATTTAGTGAGAATGACAATGCTATCAAATTTTATTTAATGCTTTCAGCAGAAACAAAATTAAAACAACAAATTTACATTTAGGATTTAATTAGGAAGTTTACTTTGTAAAAGTGCAAAGAATCATCTTGATAATTTTATTGTTGTGTTACCATAGCTACAATATGGTGTAATCTTTGTGTTTGAGCTGGGTTTGTTCACAAATACGTCACAAGAAATAACGCTCAATAATCAATGATTGATCTTAAGCTTGGCCAATTAACCTTGGCCCTCTCTCACAGAATTTACTAAATGCGTTTACCAGAGACTGCTAGTGATACTGATGTTCTTAGAAGGGAGGTGAGAGGGAGCTAAATCAGATTCTGCCTAAAGCCCCATGTTACCTTGGGTCGGCCCTGTATGAAGAGCTAGACCCTCTCCAGCTCGCTGTGCATCTCTCTGCTGGATGCTCACCTCCAGCCCAGATCCCGTCAGCAGCGGGGCGAACCGCCTGGTAGAAACATTAAGGTGAAGCAGAGCGAACAGTGAGCAGGCCAGGTAGTACCGGGGATTTGACCTGCGTCATGGTGACAGTCACGGTAGCGTTTCTTTATATCAGGATATCTGGTTCTGACCCACAGTGGTGGGATCAACACAGGCTGCTTGTACCAAACAGGGTATTTAGTCCAGCACTGGGGCAGCCTAATAAAGTTAAAGTAAGAAGTTTTCTCTGCAGCCAAACTATTCCTATGTTTAGGGGTGAGGAGGGTTTTCTAACTTCTACATCAGATCGGGTTTCATTCACAAACAGGTGTATGTTGAAAAACTATATATATCTGCCCATAATTTGATAGAGGGTGCTGTTCTGTCCCTCTCCACCATGCCCCCGGTGTCTTGACAACATGGAGGCAGAGGATCCGCTTAGTCGTTATTAGACCCAGGACAGCCGCATTAATAAATTTTTATAAATTGTTATTGTTATTTAAATACTGTTGTTGAGGGGCACAAGCAGGCCTGCTGACACACACACACACACACACACACACACACACACACACACACACACACACACAAATAAATAAAAGGCCCTTGGGGCATCAACGATAAAAGGGGCAGGGTCTCGAGTGACCTTTGATCAAACATCTAAAACATATCCCCAGGCTTTCATTTGCTGTAAACTATCAAACAAGAACTGTGTTTTGCTAAAGGATATATTATATTTGCCAAAAAGCTTTTCATCAGCGACACTGCAGAGGGATCGGTTAGGTTCAGACTTTGGATCACCAGCTGCTAAAGTTGGCATTCTGCAAAGCTCTGACCTGAGTGACAGCAAGCACCAGCATGAGGCACATTATCCTGCTCAACAAACAGACGCTCTGAATTATACTCTTTGTTTATTATGTATTGCGCTCATTTCAGTGTGTCACACACAGACAGAGGAGGGGAGGATGTTTTATTCATTAGAAAAAGTTAAAGGCACAGAGTGGTTCAGCTGCTGTTCTGTAGTTCTCTTTTCTTTCTAAAATTCTGCAAATTTCTTAGTCTTGTAAAATACTGACAGCCCAGGATGGCGACCCGTAGCAAAGTTGTGGTTTCACACAGTCAAAGTGATTAAAACCTGAAAATAAAACAAAACAATTCAGCTAAATTTATTGAACATACTATTTACTAACAAAGTATTGAAATACTTTGTTAGTTAAAAACTTGTCATATTTTGTCTTAGAAACCAAACTGCAGCATTAGGATTATGTTGGTATAAATGACTTAACTCATTTAATTGTTCAATTTGTCACATTCCTCCAAATGCAGGGTAACAAAGGAGAGTAACACCCATGTTTCAGTCCGATTTATTGATTCTTTCCAAGCCAATTAAAAGTTACAGGTTTTTTGTGCTTCTGACCTTTAGCTTTCCTAATCCAAGATTGCTCTAAAACCACTTCTGTTTGTTAAACCAGTTGTTGTGACTTCTTTACTTTATTTGTTGTTAAGTATAATTTGCATGGTAAGTGGCTGATTTACAATTATATGTTAAGCATAATTTACATGATGATGATTATTAATTGAATTTAACATGATTGTATATAACTACAAAAGGGGGAAGTGAGACATATTGAAGTGAGAGGCATGATTTATTTGGATAGAGGAAGTCTTTTATTTTGAAGAATGCTTAACAGGATGTGGTTCTGTCTTTTGTCATTATTGTCTTGCCTTCTGTTGATTTTGGTTGCTAAGTAACAAACAGCTTTTGCCTTTATCAGCTGTGGCCGTTTTCTCCTCAATAAAAACTGACTAGAAATGTTCAGTAAAAGACATCCGAGCCTCCGTCAAGAATGAAGAAGCTTTCACTCCCTCACACCAGTATTTCATCCTAACCATTTTCTGTCTGACATTTTTTTTAATAACCTTTGAGTTTATTCTAAATGAGTACTTGGCCTTTGACAGAAAATGTAATTATTACAAACCTTTATCGGACAATAATGCAAAACCTTTTAAAGAATCTGTTCTATATTTAATTTCCTCAAAATCTCAGACAAACACAAGCAGAGGCAGAAAACTCCTCAGTCTTTCTCAATTTAATGTTCTTATTCAGCGTTACTTCCTACTTGCATGTACCATTAGACAATAGATCTCAGTGCTCCTTCTGACACAGTTTACCACAATATTGTGAAATAAAGAACCTTGGTGTTAGTTTTGATCAGGATATGTCATCCGAATATTAAACAGGTTTCTATGATTATCCAGATCAGGAGAGATGCTGAAAAGCTAGTCAATGGCATTGTAACTTTAAAGCTGTACAACTGTGATTCTTTACAATCAACAAGTCCAAAATCAGTTCTCATGAAAATTAAAAAGAGATATCATATTTCTTCTGTTTTAGCTTCTGTTCGATGGTCCGTTAGACCCCATCTAGAATTTAAAATTCTCCTTAGCCCTTAATAATTATGTTTTGTGATACATCAGATAGCAGTTTCCCCCCCAATTGGCGGGTTGCTGGTTTGATTTCCACTCTACTTGCCTCTGTTATGTCTGTTATGGACAAAACACTTCACCCATATTGCCTGCTGGTGGGGCTCAGACCAGCAGGCTGGTGGCACCAGTGCATGGCAGCTTTGCTTCAGTCAGATCTCTGTCAGGTCTCCCTTGAAAAAGTGATTCTTAATCTCAATGGTGATAATAAATAAATAAATAAATAAATAAATAAATAAATAAATAAATAAATAAATAAATAAATAAATAAATAAATAAAATCTATCCATCATCATAGACCCTTATACCATTAGGGTTGTGAGGGGTGCTGGTGCTTATCTCCAGTTGTCAATGGGTAAGAGGTTATCCTGCACAGGTCACCAGTCCATCACAGGGCAAAACAGGACAACACACACACACACACACACACACACACACACACACACACACACACACACACACACACACACACACACACACACACATGCGCGCACCCACACACCTGGGAGAAATGGAGACCAATTAACCTCCAGAGAGACATTAACTATGATATTGACGGCCTGGGACAGTGATTTCTGAGGCTCTAAAAATATTTATATTTAAAGTTAAATAAAGCCACTAGCAAAACTAAACAATTCCTAATTATTAGTTAACCTTGGACAGCGTCATAGTGACTAACTCCTGCACTAAAAACAGTCCTGCTGTGTATCTAGCAAACAGTGTTTGACAACACTTCTTTATTTGGCTACTGTCACACAAAGTGTGGGAGCTCACTGGTGGAAGACAAACAGCATACAGGTGGATTTACAGCTTCAAGGGATTCTTTATCTAGCACAAATGTTTGACTGCCCTTCAGCATGCTGATGTAACTTGGCCGTCTATTGCAGAGGTTCTACATTGATGCATCATATTTGTCCAGTGCCATATGAGTTGTTTACTATTTTAATTGTCTTACTTTTAGACACTACAGAGCAAAACAATTGAGTCTAGAACTTATTATTTATATACTGTAATTATAATGTGTGTGTAGAGTGTTGGGCTGTAACAATCCCTCAAATGATTACCTCTATTATTAAAATTCCTCGAGGCAAATTATCTGCATCAAAGCTTTGTTAAATTAATATTTAGCGGCATGTGTTTTAGCTTGGTGATTATTATTGTTGCGCAACACTCTCACTTCTGCCTATAAGTTGTTGAAGAGTCATAAGTACCAGTAGCTTAACGTCCAATTTTCAAGTTTGGTCCAGGGGGATTTTATTGAGATTTATTGAGAAATGATGATGTCATTAGGGTTTTTATCATTTTTCAGGGAACCAATAGGCATCCTTAAAATGACTGGCATGATGCCTGGAATACGACAGGCTTCCTTCTCCTTCTCCTGGGTGTATTTATGCAAGTTGAGCAGATAGATGGAACACAGAGAGCTGCTGTAGCTGAGGCTCAGTGCAGCTTTACAGACAAACGACAAACCGGACAATAATTTTACTACCATCCCAGTCACATTAAATGGGTGGTGAAGCGCACCATGGCAGTAAATAGCTAGCCGATGTGTTTCTGTGTGTGACAAAGCTGCCACAGATCTCATCACTAACATGGATGCAAAGCTATAAATGGCTGTGCAAAGTGAGAGTTAATCTATGAAATTGACTGTTGATGAATACATAGACTAAAAACTGGAGCATAGACATTTTTGGAAGTGTCTAATAAATTGAATATAATTTCAGAATTTTGTGTAATTCTTTTTCAGGTTAACTTAAAAAGTGAGCTATTATGTTATGTAATTTTTATGACAATGCCAGGACAGTCTTATTCACAACCCGTCAAATAAAGTGTTACCTAGATTAATTTCCCAAGGTACAGAAAAGTAATTGTTGAGGATGCACAAACAAGAACATTTGGGTCAAAATTTATATTCACTAATGTTATGGCAGAATTTACCAATATTTTATTTGATTACTCCATTAATTGTCAGAATAATCTGCACATTACTTGATTGCTAAAATATTTGCTTACAACAGCCGTAGCAGAGTGACAGCTTAATCTAGATGTTTTGTTTTTTATGGCAATGTTTCAGTGTGGACTTGGGCTTCCCTGTGCTACGGTAGCAGTGGAGAATTACGCTGAGTGCAGGTGTGTTAATCAGGGGATTGGTAACAGCTGTGGAAAAGAGTAAGAAAAAGTCTATAATAAAAACACAAAGGAAGCCAAACTGCACAAAGAGAAACTAACGTGGGGGGAAATTAATGTAAGAGAAATAAATCTAAAAGTTGAAGGCATTAGAGGCAAGAGCCTTCTTACAGTGCTGGACAGACAGACAGACAGAGAAAGAGAGAGAGAGAGAGAGAGAGAGAGAGAGAGAGAGAGAGAGAGAGAGAGAGAGAGAGAGAGAGAGAGAGAGAGAGA
>CAEFZX010000541.1:0-18851 GCA_903066825.1 Alfaro cultratus | reverse complement strand
AGTGCTGGCTGTTTGGGATGGGGAGAAGAGGGACCTTTTTGTGTTGCGACCTGACCACCCCTAGACGGGTCGTAACAGCGCTGCATATGTACATCATATATGACAAAAGAAATGTTGCTTTCAGATGTCACACCTTAAAACTGTGCTTCTGTCTCTTTAAAAACTCTTCCTCCTTCTGAAACTGTGCCGCCAGGAAGTCATCACAACAAACTGCAGGAGGAGCTTCATCCTCAAAGGCGGGGCTAGATCCACCCAGGCGTTTTCCACAACTGAATGGTTGCCATGGAGACTCGAGGATTTCTCAAACATGCATTAAAATTCACTTTAACACTCCCAGTATGTTTTTGATGAAGGAATAACATTTTAACATGACATAAAACATTTTAAATATCCAAAATAAACAAACAAAACAGAAACAACAAACAAAATGAATTATGAACAAAATTGTCCTAAAACACCAAGAAGAAGACTTTAGTCCTCCAGGTTTTGGTGGAAAGCAAGAAAAGAAAAAAAAACTAATTATGCAAATGGAAAGTATTGAGCTTGTTTGAATTTATCATGTGATTGATTGATTTATTGCTTACTGCGACAGGCCTAATTGCATATCGAAAGGACAAAAATTCCTTTTATAAACATGGTTTAATGAAAAAAAACAACTTTTTTTCCGCTCCATCTGAAGCCAACCTCCATACCTCTGTATGGAGGTTGCAGCAGCAGCAGAACGCCCTTCCTCTATCATCCGCTAGGCCTCAGAAAGCCCCGTTCGCTGGATTTGTGCCTTTCTTGTGTTCCTTTCATAGAGCAGAGAATGAAGCTGAAAGGCAGGGCAGACTTCCTCGCCGCCCCAGGACTGGTCCAAATTGTAATCCTATTCCTCTGTTTATCAAAAAAAGAGGGGGAGAGCAGAGAGAGGGAGGCATTGAGCTGACAGCTTGATTGTGATGCTCCTGTCTGATAACTCAGCTAACCTTATCCATCTATTTCACCTCAACCTTGCAGCCATGCTTCATCCTCTATCCTGAAACACACACATCCACGCAGGCTTACCTCTCTCTCTCACACACACACACTGTCTTTCTATCATTCCCGTAACACACACGCACGCACACACACAAATAATCACTGCACACCTCTGACCCCTTTATCGAGTGTCGGTGTTAATCCTCATCTCCCCGCTCAATGCAGAGCACAATCACAGGGACCCGCAGGACCTGCAGTTAGCGCCGCGGTTAAGTAGCCCACGGTGAAGAAGTCTGTGATAAAGGTGGCACAAAGGGTCAGAAGGCGCCAGGAGCCCACGACCTGCCACGTCCCGGAGTCGGGACAAGGAGGTGGGGTGAGGAGGAAGTCACGGGGCAATGGAGGGACTGAAGAGGAAGTGGAGGACAAAGGGGAGAGCGTCTATAGCAGGGGTGAAGCTAACGCTGGGATAAGATAGGAGAGTGCATGAAAAGCGGCCTTCTGTCTCTCCAGTTATTTACTAAAGCTCTCAGTCTTTACTGGGTTCCTTATAAAGGAGGGCAAAAAGCGTTTTGTGAGATTATGTTCAGATGCTGGAACTGCACAGCAATGAGGCTGCATTTAGCTGCATTTCCACAAAACAGAAAATTGCGCAAAGTCAAATTGCAAAAATAAAATTCTTTAATGGAAACACAACAATAATAAAAATTAAAAAAATCTAATAAATCTGTGGTGTTCCAATAAAACATTTTTGAGCTTTGATCTGAGGTTGTTTTTCAGCTGCTTTGAAATAGTTGCATTTAGCAAAACCGCAACAGAAATACTTTTAGCGCATCACATGAATCACAGGATCAACAGTCGGATGTTGCTACTGGCAAAAACCAACAAAGAAGAAGATAGGAAGTAGTAGGAGGATGTTGGTTTGTTTTAGTTTTTTTAGAGAATGTGCACCTGGCTCCATCAGAGCTCTGACAGCATCACACAGGTCATAAATAAAGGATCATGTCAACGTGCTGAATCCATAACTCCTCTGTAAAATGGCCAACTGCAATTTTCCAAAAACACAGCATATGTAGCTGCTACGTATGCTATGGGAAAAACTAGCCAATTGTCCTACGTTATTTCCAAAGGGTCTGAGCTCTCGGCTGTTGACAAACAATTACTTCCTGGAGGCGGGGTCTCTGTTGAAGTTTCAAATTTTATTCAATCGCTAACATTTATCTGTGATGTATGTAATGCTCCAGTTCAGCGCTGTGAGGCTTGTGGGAAACTAACCGTCCTCCACTGCTTGGAGAGAAGAGGCGGCTGTTAATGTTGATTAAATATTTGAAAACGTGACCAACACGGATCGAATGCTTCGTTCACTTCCTGCACTGTCATTGCTAAAAATTACAAGCAATCTACAGTTCTAAAAAAGAGCGGAAAATCGACGTCATTGTTCACAACTCTCATCTCTGGTCAAAAATCTACTGGAGACAATTGGAGTCTAGTTTTTGTTTTGTTTTTTTTGGAGCGGAATTGCCAGTAAAATGTCAACTCTAACCTTTTTGTCCCACTTTTAAAATGGTAAGATCCTTTTCACAGTGACTCACACACACGGTGTAGACTTGCTTCTGCTCCAAGAATTAATCAGTGTTCAAAGCAGGAAGACCAGAAAAAAAAAAAATCAATATTATTCCTATATTTTTTATTCTTACAGTTCACTGGAAGCCACAGGTTTAAACTTGTTAAAAGTTCACAAAAGTCTGATCTTTGGCTCTCCACACTCATACCATAATACATTGCTCTTTTACATCTATAGTTTTCTACTGAAATACAGTAACAGAGATGAAGTTTACCTGAAGAAATATCAGTACGATGTCCAATGTAAGAGTATAATTATTTATCCTCCTTCGAACTGAGCTCATGAGTTTATTTTAAAGTTCTAAATTTACTGTGACTATGCATTGAATCTGTGACTTGAGATTAATGAATTGAATTATGGCTCCATAGGAACAATTCTGATGCTAATTGGAGCTCTTGTTTTGTAGGGACTCTTCCATATGAGCCAAGTGCTACACCTTCTCCCTCCATTCATCACGTCAGCAGGCTAGCCAAAAATCAACAGGCCAAGATGTATTAACCAACTTCCACCTCTCTCACTCATCCCCTCCAGTCCTCCCTCATTACTGGAAGCCTGCACATTAAAGCCCGGAGTCCTTTTTTAGTGAAGTGAAGTTGACCAAGCGCGTACATTACCCGGCCTGGCAGTCATCAGACGTCAGCTCAGCTGAGAAATCTTTTAGAATTAATGGTGCCTAATTACTCTGTACTGAAAAATGACATATTTATCCCATTAAAGCGCTCTTCCACAAGATTTTACATTGATGCACTGTGGAGTGTTGATAAGCAACTTATTCAAATTGGAGTCATTTGCCGGTTCTATGTTAACATCTGGCCACTGAGGAATGGAAAATCAATCAAGCACAGTGCAGGTAGCTTTAATGATACTGTTCTATGTTCGGAAAACATTCATCAACTGGTTCTGGAACACGTCCTGAGACACAGGAAGTGCTATGACACGTACAACGCCGGTCAGAAGCTTACATACACTCATTGGGATGAATGTTACATTATTCTGAGGAGTTTTAATTATGCATTTTAATCATTTCTTTTGGGATTGACTGGTATGAATATACAACAAACTTCAAGGAATTTTTGGTGTATAAGTTTGAATTTGCTGTGGATTCTTTTTAAAGCAATCTGTATCAGCTGAAAATGTAACAATTATTGCAATTTTGTTCCCTAATCAAACTGAGTTTACCATTCACAACAGAATGATTCAAATGCATTAAAATCATTAAAATCCCAAAATAGATATGGCGTTTATGCCCACACATACAAAACGCGCGTGTAAATTCTTACACACACTCTCTCTCTCTACACAGCGTTCCTGTCAGATATAAATGACGCCTGACACTGTGGCCTGGAGCAGCAGGCTGACAGAGCAGCAGTGAGATGAAGATACTTCTCACAAAGCCAGTAGTGTCCCCGGAAGACCTGGACGCCAGCTTCTGCTGCTCCGGGGCCACATGTCAGTCAAAGCGTCCTCCAAACAGCCACTCTGAAAGCTGACAAACTTTATCCCCCGCACACAAACTTGTAGATTGACAACTTAATGCCGGGACATCTTCAGTGTGTGTTAAAAAAAAAAAAAAAAAGAAGAAGAAGAAGAAAAAAATCTGGGATGCCTTTCAAAAACAAATCAGGAATTGTGCATCAATAGACTCATCACCGCGTGTCTCATGAATATTTCTTCATTTCTAATTGCTGGGGCCGCCGGTGGCTTTTGATTCTTCTTGTTGACGGGGACTAATGCGAGTTTCATGGCGACAAGGAGGACTTTTGACGTGATGTCTGTCCTTTGTGCCCCGAAACAATGGCGGCTGCGGCTCTGGGGGCTTTTCAGTGTTGAGGAAGCCCCAGACGCAGACAGGAAGAGAAGGCGACGCACAATGTTCAGAGATTTCCTATCCCCTTCAGGACGGTCGGATCAGTCAGTCAAAGGGCTCCTCTGTGGGCCCCGGGGTCAGGGGGCCACGCCACTCACACGACACGTTACAGAGGCTCAGTGTCTCTGCTTCATGATTGTGTTAAAAAGGGCAGAGGAGAAACGGAAAGGAGGAGAGAAAGAAAGGAAAGAAGTTTAGATATTTTTTTTCTTCTTTGGTTTAATACATTTATTTTTTAATGAACATGCATTATGACATCATAATTTAACACCCTAAGAAACATTCATATTTGTTTTTAGCCATCAAAGCAAACAGTGTCAGTGTTTTCAACTGCAACATTGTTTATATTGTTTCTTCTACTAGTTTAAATGATAAAAAAAATTATGAAAATTTATTTGCTTCTTTTTAGTGTATCCTGGATCAAATACAATAGAAACTCTAGACTAATTAAGTACACATTTTTTTTGTTTATTTCGAACAAGTTTAAAAAACAACATAAACAATAATGCCGATATTCAAGAAGCGCATGAGGAGAATTTATTTTAAAACATTTTTATATCGTTCATTTATTTTCAGTAAATAAGCGTCATATATCTTGTGACACCCGGTCTCAACATATAAAACAAAAATCAAAAAAACACACTATATAATAAATTACATTAACAGCCATCCAAAAATGAGTTCGCCTTTTACTGCGATAAAAAAAATGGCTACTCCAAAACTCCAGACCTGACAAAATGTATCCAAGTCTGATTTAAAGAAATTAAATTCAAAAGAAAGGAAGAAAAAGGAGGATGTGTGTAAAACTGCTGCGAGTGCTTTCTTGCTAAAAATATCTACACGGAGGGAGGGTAAGAGAGTGAGAGCAAAAGGAAACAGGCCTTTTACAACTTTGAAGAGAAAGAGGCTGCGGAGGGAGAATGGAGAAAATATTTACTCAGGGAATTAGTTCAGGATCATTGTGTGCATGCAGGGCTTTAGTTCCCTGGCTCCATTTCAAGGCCCAAGTGGCTCAACTGGAGCTCCCTCCAGGGCAGGCCTAATTATCACAGGGCTAGGGCCATTAAAATGCTTAACTAACCTCGTTTCTCCAAAACGCACAGATTAACGCCAGCCTCCAGCAAAGTGTCGGGAATAACCCCGCTGCCTAATACCCTCTTTGATTTTTTTTTTCCCCTCTAATGTGGAGAGGCGAGGCAGAGGACTGGTGTGGTAATAGTTGTGGATGGATAAGAATACAGCAGTGTAAGGTCCCACCACACCAGCCCCTCTACTCTGTAAATAGAGTAGAAATTACAATCGGTGTGTGTGGAACCACAGGTGACGTCCAACAGCAACCCGGCTGTTTCTTCCTCAGAGCGATCCGTGGAGGTTTCTCTGAACCTCCATGGAGGTAATTTGATTTCCTTATAAATCCAGCTGTTCTGTGAAGGGGTCAGAGGTCTGTGAGCGGACATAAAAAACGAGAAGCATCGTGAAGGCCAAGGAGCACAGCAGAGATGTCAGGGAGAAAGCTATAGACACGTCACAGGTTGTTGCTTACATTCGGAAAATTTGCACATGCGCACAGCATGTGCAAATTTTACTACCGATATCCACCGATATCCACCGATATCCACCATTTAATTCCATTAAAATGAAACCTGGAGATGTAGGTATTATTAATTTAGTGCAGTGCGCCACAGCAAAAGGAAAAACAGCGCAGAAAAACGCTGAACAACTCAAAACAAATCATATTCTTCTTTTCTCTGCCTGTCTGTGTTGGTTATGCTACACAGACATGTTGCCATAGCAACTGATAACAACACCAGTAATGTATCAGGATCCAACATCAAAAAATGCACAAACATTTCACACACAACAAAAAACAACATTCACACTGCCGACTGAAATGACCCAATTCCGATATTTTGTCAAATCAGATTTTTTTTTTGCCAGGCCGCTCACACTACCACACATATGCGACCTGTATGTGTTCTGAAGTCCATCGTGGTTGTTGTTATACGTCCTGCTTGCGCTTATCAGGGTGTAGAATAGTGAGATTTGTCCAGTATCAGTGACGTTCAGTTCGGATGAATGTGACCTGAACGTTAGGTCGCATTTGAATCGGTTACGTATCGGATATGCAAGTGGCCTGCGTCGCATTCGAAAAGAATCCGACCTGTGCTGTTCAGACTGTCATGAAAAGATCAGATATAGTTCGAATCGGAATTGGGTCACTTCAGCCTGCAGTGTGAACGCAGCCTAAGATTATAAATGCCATTATTAGTAGGTGATCACTGTGGTAGCTAATCTACCACAGCTGATTTAGAACAGCTAATCTAAACCTCTGCTCTACTGATGATCTGTCAGCGTTGGCGTGTAGGTCGCTTTTTCCCCCCTTTTTTTGGTAACTGAACCAAATCACAGGATTCCACAGCACATGGACATGTTGAGGTTGTCAAAGTCAAGCTAGCATTACTGATGTATTTCCCTCTGCCTCACTATTGTTTTATTTTAACTAAAACTTGTTCCTGATGAAAGCTTGTTTGCTGATCAAAAGCTACAATGAGTCGTTTTTTTGGGGCCGTGTCGAAGTTGGTTTATTTCACAATAAGTCAGTAGTGCAAAACACGAAGAAGTCGACAATAGGAAGTAGTTGGAGAACCACAGCGGAGCATGTTGTTTTATGAGCTTATTTGCGGGTTATTGCAACTGTGTTTCTTACACACAGCTACAAAAAAATTGTGTTTGCAAAACACACAATTGCAAAATTGTGTTTTTTGATATTAGCAGTATATAGAGAAAGTTTTGCACACATTTGTAACGTAAACGCAGCTACTGAGCCAAAAACCCACGTTTAGAACTATCTTTGACTGATAACTGGAACTTTGATCAACATATTTGATGTGCATTTGAGGATGATTTTTTTTTTATGATTTGGATGATTTCATTTGACAAAACGTCATGTTTAATGCTTGTTTCATGATGGTGAAAAATAAAACCACATGCTGAGGTGACACCAGGGGACGCTGTGTGTGTGTGTGTGTGTGTGTGTGTGTGTGTGTGTGTGTGTGCGTGCGTGTGTGTGTGTGTGTGTGTGTGTTTTTGTTTTTGTGTGTGTGTGCGTGCGCGTGTGTGTGTGTGTGTGTGTGTGTTTTTGATTGACCATAATGGCTGTTTTTGATACAGCCATTATGGTCAATGATTAGTGTTTGGTCTTGTGTCGGATTCCAAAAGGTTCACTCTCTACCCCTCTTAAATTCTATCTTTCTATGTATTTTGCCAATTTATGTAGGCTTACTTAAGTTATCTACAAATATTTCAATTTTGGCTACATCGTTGCTTAATAATGATGTGGAATCATTATTATTAACAGAGTTTTTTGTAACACATCTGTGATGTGTGGTTTTAGACACGAGGTTAGATCTCAATCCTTTTAGAGCCTGTTAAAAACCTTATCCTTTGTACATTAGAACCTCAGAAAAAACAGAGGGTGTAGTTTTTCATAGCCTTCTACCTTAAAATATCAAATGCTTACTCTTGGATGATACCATTTATTTTGCTTGGTCACAACAAAGCGCATATTACTCTTAGAAAAAAATTCAAAATCTTATCTTCATTTACTACTCCAAGAGTGGTGATGCCAATTTGTTCCAGCATGTGAAGACACGCAAGTCGGATTTTCCAGATATTTTTCTGGATGTAACGCGCACCTTGACAGGGTATCCACACATTTTATTCAGAGATCTTGACCTTTATTTTTTTTTTTCTTGTAACTCTGTCTTCACTTCACACGGTGTTGATGGCCAGTGCAGGTAGGTCTGTGTGTGTGTTTTTGTGATATCGAGCGTCATAAAAGGAGGACTGAAAACCGCAGCTCAAGGACAAAATTAATGTTATTAACTAACGCAGCAGAGGTAAAGAAACTCCAAAGGAAGGAAAAATCCTAACATAATCTTTACAACAGAATGAAATGAAAAGCAAGAAGGGCAAATTTAACAAAAAAGAGTTGTGATCCACAAGGAATGGCGACAGAATAGTAATTGAAAGGAATCAGAACCAAACGTGTGAGGCTCGATTTCTGAGCAACACTGCAGGAATGTTAATATGGAAGACATAAAAGTAAGTGAACACATAAGAGTAAAACTAAATCAATGATTGTTTTTTTTTTTTAAAAGCTAAGACTAGCAGAAATTAACAGAAACTGAAGAGCAAAATACAAACAGAACAAAACCTATTGATGATGTCAGTTTTATGAAGTTTCTGAAATTTTTCTTTGACCCACCAAAAAGGTTTTAATAGTTTAAACTTTGTGTCTGTGTACTGTGATGTGTTGTATTACCAAACATCCTTACTTTGTCTCATCTGTCCAAAGTTCAATCCAAGGTTTGCAGAACCTCAAATTGTGCCCATGTTCATTTTTTGTTCAAATTGGGGGATTTAATTTCTGATTGCAATCTGACATTGGGGTCATTTTGCTGGAATATTATGTTTAAATATTGGGGCCTTCTTTAAATTGTACTGTATGATGAACTTCAAGTTGTATAAGGGACAGTATTATGCTTTTTCCAGACCCAAACTGTAGTATCATTTTATAGCACAAACAAATATCTATGATACCCTCAGTTATAAAGTGCTGTATGTATCAAATATGACTTAAAAGAAAATTAACGCCTTGAAATTGGGCCTCTATCTCTTTAAAACGCCTGCTCTTTCTGAAACTCCACCTTCAGGAAGTCATCACAACATGGCTCCTCTATTAACCCTTTTGCAACATTTTTACCAGCATTGCACTGAGAAGTAGCTCCTATAATGAGCTCAGCAGATGTGTAGCTCCACCAGGTGTTTGCTAATTGCTGCTGGCTAGTCTGAAGGAGCTGAGAGGAGGAGTCGCAGGGCAGAGCTGATTTGTGAGGCAGAAGCTTGGAGGTTCGGAAACTGCAGGAGAAGCTTTGTCCTCAAAGGCGGGGCTAGGTCCACCCAGGCATTCTGCACAGCTGAATGGTTGCCACGGGAGACCAAAAGGTTTCTCAAACATGCAAGAAAGAATCAAGGCAACACTCCGGGTGTGTTTTTGATGAGAGAACAACATTATAATGTTATGATGTAAAGCTCAAAAACATTGATTTTACTGCCACTTTAAAAATGCCCTCATAACAATATGCAATGCAATAACACCAGTAGATTATGCTTTTAAAAATTAAAGGCTGCAATAATAACACTCACTTTAAGTTTCAGGATTTATGCACTGAAAAAGAACCAAGGTCATTTGTATGCAGTGCACTGTGTCATGAATATAATTAAAGTTGGCAAAAAAGACCCCACGCCTATACAGATGCCGATCATGTTTTAGCACTGCTCAAAATGAATTTGTTGTGCTACCCACTTTGTCTTTCAGGCATTGAGAAGACATGAATGAAGAGTCTGATAGCAGGATCACGGTCTTTGTTCACGATAACAGCCGGATTCATTGGTTCATTTAAACAAGTGTCTAAAAATCCGTGAGACGCACCATGATTAATTTTCGCTCAGTTTTTCTTCTCTTATTTATTTTTTTTTCCTTTAAGGGGGCGGTTTGTTGATCTTAAGGAAATCAAATTAACCTCGTTTCCAATCAAGATGGCAGGAAGGATGAGATCTATCCTCACATACCAATTCGAAGCAACAATATTTCAAAGATCTTAACCTGGGGTTGTGTTATCTGCAGTTTAATCATTCAACTGTGGTGCGTATACAGGTATGGTCACAAGAATAGCTGTGTGCTACAAGAAAAAAGTCAGAAAAGATAAAAAGTCTTATAGCTTTACCTGATATGAAAATTCTTGGCAGTCTCAACCACAGGAGTCCAGAACAGCAAAAATGACCAGTGAGCGTAATACAACTAGCCCCAAATATTATTTTTTTTTTACTGTAAAATTATGAATTAGGCAAATATACCTCATTAGCTAGCTGTTAAAAGTGTGCAATTGGACAATTGCTTGCCTAGTTTACAATTTATGTAACAGATTCCACCCCAACAGTTATCACATTTATGCTCCAAATATCACTAATGCCACTCTGCAATTTTAATTTTACAATTTAAAAAGACTATCAATTTTGGAATAAATTGAGCAGCCCTCCCCAACAACGCCCCTCTCTGCTCCTTCAGACTAGCTAGCAGCAATTAGCAAACATATGGTGGAACTGTGCGTCAGCCGAGCTCATTATAGGAGCTGCTGCTCGGCGCAGCGCTGGTAAAAATGTCGCTAAAGGGTTAAGAGAAGAGCCATGTTGTGATGACTCCCTGAAGGCGGAGTTACTGGAAGAGCAGGAGTTTTTAAAGAGACAGAGGCCCAATTTCACGGTGTTAAATTACAAAGTTTCTTTTAAGTGATGTTTGATATATGTAGCAATTGGCCAAAAACTGAAATTAACAGTCACTTGATTGTGCCATAAAGTGGTCCCATGTGCCTGGATAACATTTAATACTGCCTCTGTTAACTACAAAACAAAATACTGTACATACAGTAAGTATACTCTCAGATGCGCCTGTTGAAATTGAATTCTTTTAACTTCTGACATTTGTTTTTTTCACCCACACATTAACCCAGAAAGTCTGCCGCCTTCTTTTCTGCCCCTCTTGTCAGTTCCGTCTTTTGTCCCTTTGTCCTAAAACTACTGTATGCTAATGGTTCTGCAAGGACTCAAAAAAAAAAAATAAAATCCGCTCAGTCTGGCTGAATTAAACAGGCGAGCGAGAGCATTGCTAATTGTTGCAGTCATTGCACATATAATCCTTTTAGCGTTATTTTGCTGCGAAATAGGGGGGAGAAAAATGTGTTAATAAATAAATAAGAAAGCAAATAAATAGGGATTGATTTGAATGCGGTGTCTAGGGAGATGTAGTGCGAGGAGGCGATAATAGCTAAGCTAGCTTATAACATCTTTGTTTTCACCGAGCACTGCGCCGCGCTCTCAGGGCGCCACAAGAGGATTTTTGGCAAAGCCGTTCTTCTCAAGGTCCACACTTTGCAAAGCACTCAAGGAGGCTTCTGCGCTATCAGTGAATCAGGATCCATTCGGTCTCCCTTGGTAAAGAAGCTGGAGGAGGCTACTCACAATCAATGGCTTCACCCCCGTGGACGCGTGTTAGTGTATCTGACACTTGGGGAAGGCTAAACTTAAAAAAAACAACAACAAAGACGCCAAATAGTAGTCCTTTTGGAGGAGATTAGTTCCACGTGTTAAGGCCAAGAATAGAGAGCTGCGTCTGGATATTATTCTGTTCCACAAGCAAACAGCACTTGCTGCTAAGAGGCTGAGAATTTATTGTGATTTCTTACATCCGCAGTGAATTTATTGTTGTTTCTCAGAATTCCTCTCAGCGTCCACTTTGACACAAATAAATGACTTTGGGACCTTGAAGGTTTAATTTGAAAGAGCACATGTCTTGCAGTCGAGGCCCCCGCAGTGAAACAATTGCTTTTTTTTTTTTGCCTGGTAAGGAAGACTCGGCGTGACACGGCGGAGGAGAAGTGTGGCACAATATTTATCTCCCTGCCCTTGGAGGTGCGGCGCGCACTTCCAATTCATCCGCGTTTCCCCCTCGCCCCCCACCCCTCCGTCAGAGCAGAATGAAAGGACGACAACAAGAAAAGAGAGACCTTTTCATTACGGCAACATGGATCATTTATCTTGCTGAGTTTGCTCTGTCGCATGTCATCGATTGCAGGAGTTTTCTGGAAACAGTGAGACAACTGAGCTTAGATCACAGGCAGGAGGGTGGAATGCGACAACTCATCATCCAAACGGAGTGGACAATTTCACAACTTTAGACAGAGAAAGACGATAATGGAGGGGGAAATAGTTGATGTTGGAAAATTTGATTCGCACACTCTCAAGCCAAACCTTGTAAAAGTACTCCTACCTATTCATTTTCCACATTTGCTGTCATGACAACCAAAAATTTCAACATATTTTTGTGGATTTCATGTGACAGACCAACATAAAGTGAGATTAACTGAAGCAGAAGTTATCTGTGAAGGCCTTAGAGGTCTGTTAACAAACGTCATCACTAAGACCAATGAACACAGCACACAGGTCACGGAGGAAGCTATGGAGACAGCTTAAAGCATAGCAAGGGTTTAAAACAACATTCCAAGGTTTGACCAGCTCACAGAGCTCTGTTCAATCCGTCATCTGAAAATGGAAAGATGAAAGTACAACTACAAACCCACCAAGACATGGTTCTCCACCTAATCTGACAGACCAGGCAAGGAGACCATGGCCTACATACTAAATCCTGTGTGGTACAAAACTAACAGGACATCAGAGTGAAAACACCCTTTCGTCTGTGACATGGGAAGATGGACGGTGCTAAATAATCCTGGAAACACACATTGAAACGTGACATGATGCACGGAAGATCCTTTAAAAGAAACTGCTTGCTGACAATGACTACCATTGGTTTAGGTGTCAAGTTGTCAACATGACGCGCTACGTCTTAAATGAACGGCTGATATATAAAAGACAAAGGGACGCAGAGCTTTGCAACTAATTGTCTAGACAACAACTAGAAAATAAGGTCTAAGGGTATCACGTTTTACAAGTCAGTAAAAAGTTTTAGTTAAAAAATATGAGCGAGGGAAGTAGGTCATTTATGCTAGCTTGACTTTGACAACCTTAATATGTAGACGTGCTGTGGAATTGGGTGCATTTCGGTTCAGGCAATTTCTGGTAAGCATCATAGTGTCGAACTGGCACGTTGTTGCATATGTCAAGGACAAAAGTTAGCGGTTGGGTAAAGCTTCAAACTTCAGCAGAGTCTAAGCCTCAAGAAATCAATAGTTTCTTAACAGCCAAGACTCCAGACTCCGTGTACGAAATGAGGCGTAGAACAAGAGGCTGGTTTTCACCAGATTATGTTTGCCTTAAAGCAGGACAACTGTTAATGTGCAGCCTTAATCTGTATGTGTTAGTTTGGCCAATCTGAAGTGTAGTCTTAAAATAATTTGTACAAAGACTTGAAAACTGCAGTTTAGAGATTCTCTCCATCTGTTGTGATCAGACCGAGTTATTTTTGCAAAGACGACTGGGTATAATTTCAATCTCTATCTGGTATACTCCTTTTGGGAGGACATTTACCACGATACAAAGTTCAGTGAATGTGAAAACAACTTAAGTAAAATGCCATTTGTACTCTTTTGTCTGCTGCTTTTTCCACAATCGAAACAATAAATATCTGTAGATTCAAAAATGTGATTAAATGAAGTGTCAATGCCTGGTTTAGTGATATAAATCATGTTGATTTGTATCCTGAAGAAGCTTATTTCAAATAGGCATGTTTTTCAAGAGTAGTATTCGTGTTTGTGGGGCTGTGAATGCTGCATCATGCAGTCACAGCTGTACAGTTACCTAAAATAAGACGTGATAAATGGTTCTTATGTCGCTTTTATCATTATCACAATAATACCACCAAATATAGTGAGGAAATTCTAAGTCCATGTTGTCCACCCCTAGTACTGATTGAAACTTACCCCAAAAACACTTCTATCAATAAGACCAGCATAAGATTATTCAACTAATTGAATAAAAATGCATTCCACACTTTTCTCCACCTTATTTGTAGAACAATCCTCATTCTCTTGACGTTTGTATCTGTAACGTGATCAATTGTGTATAAGGGTGTGGATTCTTTTCACATCATCTGTCCATCTCGCCCTGTTTAGTATTCCGCCCATGAAACAGTTTAAACCTCATCCTCCATCAATCTATCTGGCAAAAGATATGAGATAACTTTTTTTTCTTCTCAACAGATGATATTAAGTGCCTCCTATTATCTCCGCAGGTCTGTATCGTATTAGAATCTGCAATCGCGGGTCAAAAAGTATACGCCGCTCTTGTCTCGGCCAGTGCAGCAGAATTACTTTCCTGCGCACAATGGCTGAATGGGTTGAGGCTTTGTCATTTAAACTGCATAAAGAGGCCAGAAATTGATTTTTATTGTAGATCTTCATATCTAATAAAGCTCTGAGGATCTCCTTTCTTCATTGTCTGAATGGCCGCTGAATGCTTTCAATCTGCCTCTGTTTCATGCATAAAAGTGGAGGCCACGATGATAGGGGCAGGAGGAGGGAGAGGGGGGAGGAGAGGGGCTGCAAAGCAAGTCAAAAGCATCCCTTTTTCTCTTTTTTCCTCCTCTCCTTGGAAACTAGACTTGGGGAGGGTGGGAGAGGTGAAGGAGCTGGGGGTAATTGAAAAGTGAAATGTTTTTTTTCTTCCCCTACCTCTTTGGAAAGAATGTGTCTTCCTCAAACAGAAAACACAGCCAGGACTTGCTTCTGCTAAAAGAAATCCCCTTATGTTGCATCCACAGAACACAGCCAACAAAGATATCAGTCCTGTTGCATTTGGAGGGCAGCCTACTTTGTCACTGCTGTTTTACATGCACAAATAATAAATCTTCTGCCATTGTATGGAAAATTTGATTTTCCTTTTTTTTTTTTTTTTTCCTTTTTAAATACGACTCCCTTTGCAAGCGCTCCCTGTTGCAACTTGGAGAACATAAATAAGCTTTACACTGAATCCGCCAATATAATTCCATGCTAATAATGAGTTTTTAATGATTTATTATTATTTCCAGGTTGCAGAGATGATACAAACAGATTCAGTAGTTTAAAAAAAGGTTGGTTACTAATTTATTGCAGTTTTTCTGTTATCAACATAAGGTCAAAGCTCGTCCTTGGCATTTTGCACCTCATCTGCGTGCTTTTTGTAGCCGTCAACAAAGACTCGGGCATGATTTTGGCCACCTATACGACCACTAGAGCTTATTTAAAACTGGGTTGTGTCCTAGGATTGACGCTGCTTTTCAGCAAAGTCCACAAGAAGGTCATCCTATTACTCCCATGTCACTTTGGTGTATCCATTCCAAAACCTTTTGGTTGTGTTTGTTGTTTATTTTTCAGTCGTGTGTGACATGTGACAATAACAAAGTACTGCTTGCACGCAGCGTTTGGTAGGTTACTATATTTAAAATGTCAGATAATCAAGTTATGTATGTTGCTGATATACTGTATGTATCTGCAGTTGAATGGAGTCTAACTGCCCTTAAAGCTGCAGTACGTAAAATATTGTGAGGCAAATAATTGGTGAAAAAAATCTCCTCTGCCTTCTCCCAGTTCTATCTAGAAACAACCAATCACAGCCAGGAGAAGTGTCTTAGCGCTGTCAATCATGCTTGTGTGTGTGTGTGTGTGCGGCTTTGACAATCTTGACTTGTAGGTGCACAGCTTTGGTTCAGTTTTTTAAAAAAAGGCAATCCACACAGATCACCAGTAGAGCAGGTGTTTGAATTAGCTACTGAACCACCGTTGTGTTCAGACAAATGATCACAAACTAAACAACAAACCTGAAAACATAACACCGAAACGGACTGAATGTTCTGTTCTTTGTGTGGAAAATTCTTCTGTGTTCTTTTTTTGGTGTTGAATCCTGATACACTACTCGACCTGTTGTCAGTTTCTATGACAACAGGTCTGTGTGTAGCGTAGCTGACAGAGAGTGAGAAAAAGGAAGAATAAGTTGTTCTTCAATGGTTTTTCTGTGTTATTTTTGTCTCTGCTGTGGCGCATCACATTGAATGAATAATACCGACATCTCCTGGTTTTGTTTTCTTAACGTCATTGTTCTACCGCTACAGTGCAGTTATGGATGGCAAGTGAAAGAATCGTGTCTTTCCTCTAAAGTGTTATGCAGTTGCGCAACTTTTCCAGATTTAAACAATGACATGCAACGTGTCGATAGAAAATCAATGGATGGATGGACCATCGTATTCTGGGGGTTAATAATAATACGTCCAGATAGCAACTGTCATTGATAGCAACTTGCTAAGCTTGCTTTGACGAGAACCATCCTGTTTAGCATTCATCCACCAACTCCAAACAACTGGCTCCTAACGTGTGATTTAGCAGATTATGTTTGCCAACTTTCATTCAGAGTTTCTTTTCTATCCACCCAGTCAGACGACGAGTGAAGCCACTGACGGGAGTTTAGCTCCAATATTTACAGGGCCCGTTGTAAGGAACATAAGTGTCAGGAAATGTTCCGATCCGAATGTAATTTGAATGAAAAGCGTAAGGAACACATGCACCTCTGTTCCTCTCAGTGGCTCTCCAAACAAATCAGTCTCCGCTGGCTTGTTTCAACTGAATGTTATGCAAATGGCACACCTCACCTAGCCCCTCTAAGGGCTGCGCACTCCTCCCCTCGTCTCCCGCATTTTAGGTGATGGCAAATTTGTAAACAAAATTTGTTTTCATGCATTTGAATATGATTAATTATCGCAGAGTAATCCAGCCGCACTTGTAAAGACTTTTCACGAGAGATTAGGATTTCAAAGTGACAACCATGATAGATGGCAGCATTCTGTAAGTGGCAGATTAAAGGTCACAGCGATGAACTGGGGGAACTCGCACGGCATGTTTTTTTTGTTGTTGTTTTTTTTAAGTTGAGGCAGATGCGATCAGAGCCGCGCAGCGAACAGACAGGCGCCTCAAACAGGCAAGAGTGATTATGGAAATGGGTATCTGCTCGCGACGAAACATATGGCAAGCGCCTAATGCCGTGTAACACTAGGGGCTGGGTTTAATCAAACTTCGCCAATTAAAAACACAAATGATATGCAAACATCTGAAAGTCTAAGGAGAAAATACGGAGGATTGTTATTAATGATAGGGAAGGAATCCGTCTCCGCTAATTCTCCGACTGTTTCCTCCACTGCTCTCCTTTCTGCTGATAAGACTGATCATCATCGCAGGCGCTGCCTAAGTAAACACGCTATTTGGAAGAAAAAAATACAAACAAGACAGGAAATCCATGAGGAGTTTACAACAGCAGGATTTAGATCATCCCTCTACTGGCAAAAAAAAAATAAAAAATTAAATTAAAAATTAAACAGATATGAAGATAGAAGTGAGCATTGTTTCAGAATAAGGTTAGACGATGAGTTGTGTTCATTTCACATCATGCTTTTAGAAGATTAGCTGAAGTTAAACATGCCCTCTTTATTGGCCATCATCACCCTTCTTTTCTAAAACAGTAGTTCCTGCAGTCAAACGAATAAATCATTAAACCCTGTTCAATATTATGAGGGGTAAATTAGTTTACTACTACCTAAATTTAACCTTGTTATGTAGTCAGAAAGCAAAAGATAACAAAAGAGGTTAGAATATTCTAAAACCTAATTCCTTATCTTTGGTTGAAATACCTTCCATATTTGTGTTTCCATTGGCCATACATGTGTGCTATCTGGAATTAAGAAAATAAATTTGCTTAATGGAAACACAACCTTTTCGAAGAAAAAAAAAAGTTTTTCGATAAAACATTTCTGCGCTTGGATGAAGTGGTTTCTCTGCCATGTTGAAATTAGGAAACACTTTTTGCTTTACACCAGGCATGTGATCAACAACTGGATGTTACTACTGGTACATTTTCCGACTTAAAATTATTATTGACAGTTTTGCACACAATTGTAGTGGAAATGCAGCTACAGCGATGCTTTCTATAGCCGCCTCCATGTGTCTGAAGTGGGTCTGAAGACATGTTGCCCCCACATTCAGCCCTTAGTTTTTCTATGTCAGCCTGTTTCACTCCAACCCCAAAGCATCTCAACCAGATCAAGATCCAAAGTCATAAAGGTCAAGTGGAGCATTATAGCAAACGCTGTAAAGCTCCACTTGTAAAAGTAGATCGGTTGGGCTTCTGTTTAGCATTCAGAATTGTCTGAGTGCTACACTGCCTGACTGGCCACATGAAAATCTACCAATCAATCAATCAATCAATCAATCAATCAATCAATCAATCAATCTATCTATCTATCTATCTATCTATCTATCTATCTATCTATCTATCTATCTATCTATCTATCTATCTATCTATCTAGCAATCAATCAATCAATCAATCAATCAAATTTGTTTGCTTGGCAGCAAGGTAGTTCAAAGAGCTTTGCATCATAAAAACAAAAAACATAGAAAGTCATTGAAGACACCACACAGTCAGCAACCGTGAAAACCAGTAAACATTACATTTTGCCAAGTACCATCATTACACATCAAGATGTTAGTCAGTTTTTCGTTTATTGTGGTTCAAAAGCAACTAAACAGGCAGAACTTAGAGACCAGGCTTTGAACATGGTCAGAACTTTCTATTTCTGAGTGTCCCGCCAATCTTTGGTGGATTTACAGGTTAGTTTTTCTGCAATTGTCGCATCCAGTTTATGCCAAACATCTTTTCTGCTGTGGTATCAAAATAAAAACATTTTAGACCAGGGGTCTCAAACTCCAGTCCTCGAGGGCCGCAGTCCTGCAACTTTTAGATGTGCCTCTGTTGCACCACACCTGAATAGAATAATTAGGTCATTAGCAGGACTCTGGAGATCT